>JAFLJL010005227.1:0-14374 GCA_018398815.1 Conus ventricosus
ACTTTCCGTTTTGGCCAGTCTCTTCAGCCTTGAGCAGGGACTGCAATCAAGGACAAAGGCTTTTACTACCTTGGGGAGAGGGACCAAGTAAAATGCTTTAGCTGCGGAGAGACCTATGAAGGCTGGCAAGTTGGGGACCAGCCTGCCATAATCCATGCCCGGATCTCTCCCAACTGTACCATGGTGTCAGGCAGCCATGAAACCAACCAGACCTGCCTGGAAGCAAACCTTCCAGTTTGACCAACTCTGAACTGTCCGTGGAGGAGAGTGGTTATGACAGCATCATTTCTGATCCAGGGAATCTCAGTGATAGTGGGTCAGCAGATACACATCCTGACTGGGAGCCATTAGACAGCAGTCGACCTATGGCAGTTAACTCCACTGCTAGCAGTTCCCAGATACTAGCAAATGCAGGTGAACCAACCACAAGGCTCTTATATTTTAAGTTATAAGGCCTAAAGAGAAATGTTTGCCTATGTAAAATGGCTTACACACATACACACACACAAGCTCACACACACATGCTCGCACGCACGCACTCATGCACACACGCACACACACACACACACCCCACACACACACACACACACACACACACACACACACACACAAAGGGTATAGTTTGGATTTTCTCCTTTTTTTTCTCACCTTTTATCCACTTTACAAAAGCTGAATCTCTCTTCAGAGGTATAACATTAATCATTGTCTGGCAGCATGTGGAAAGTTTATTGCCTTGTTGGCAAATGAAGTTTATATTTTGGAACTTGCTTGTCTGGGCAAATGAAAATTTTGATCACTGGGACAAGCTTCATGTGATGACCCATGTGTTGGTGAACAGCAGAGATGGTTCAAGCATTCCGAGTAGAGATAGGAGCTCTGATAATATATATGTGAAAAATGTGGTGACAGCCCGGATGTGGCCCTCTGCGGTCGGCTGGGCTATAAGCAACATTATCTTATCCTATATATGTGAAAACCCAAAGACTCCTTCAGCATGCATGCCCTGACCCTATGCAGACCCTGATCCTAACCATAATCCTAGTTAGCACTTGAACATAACTTGATACAACCTTAAAAAACAAAAACCTTCAGTGATTTAAAGTGTGATTCATTGTGGTGGGTTGTCTCTTGTTTAGAACTCCATTGATTAAAGAAAGAACTTCTGCCTTGTGATGGCCCTTGGAAAATTTAGAACACATGACCATTTCTAGTTACTGCTCTGACAGACCCATCCGTGTAGAGATGAGAGTTGTATGGCAGCTGTAACTTAGTGTAAGGCAGCTTGTCACTGGTAATTTTCAGAGGGACAAGGATGATTTATCTCTATCTCATGGTTTGGCTGGATTAGGATTATTCATTTTTTTAAGACACAGTCCATGTTCTACTCTGTGTGTGTGTGTGTGTGTGTGTGTGTGTGTGTGTGTGTGTGTGTGTGTGTGTGTGAGAGAGAGAGAGAGAGAGGAGAGGCATTAAATAATAAAAATAAACGTCTGACGGGCAGGCAACAGCAATTAAAACCATCAGGGCAAGTGTTTTTTGTGGTGACTTGCCCAAGTGGGCAAGTGTAGAGAAAATGTTAAGCTCTGTACTTGACCCTCTGCTAGGAGAACAGCTCTGTCAGACAATGAAAAACGGACTTATCAGCAAGGTATTAGAATGGAGACCCAACGCTAGTTATTCCTACCATTTTGCCCTCATGTTCACCGATTTAAGGAAAGATTGTGCCATGCTACTCAGCCCCAGTCTGTCCGTCTGTGGGGTGACTATCAGCCCCACCCTTTTTATGCCAGTTATCATAAACATCTTCCTGGCAGGCAACTGTTCTGTCTGTGGCCTTGACTGCACCCCACAAAATGTTAAAACTGCCCATTTTGCACTCGTAGGCTTACTGGGTTCACACTTCTTTAAATTTGCAGACTTTAGTGATAAACAGAAATGAGAATCAGCGTGGAGAAAAAAAATCGGTGAAAAAAAGAAAAAGCAGGAGAGAAGGAAAAAGTGGCGATAGAATCTGCAGTACACTTGTTGCTGTTCTGGTATGCTAGCAGAGTCGCTGACTTCACAAAATTTGGTGTGAAGTTCATTTTGAGATGGAGAGTTGCCATAGTTTGTCCTATGCTCAGGCAAGTTTGTTCTATGCTCTAACAAAATGGCATGTGCTTGGTTTGTGCAACGACAAGACACTACAAACATGAAGAGATTAATAAAAGCAGTACAAACAAATGGTTCATAACATAGCAGTGGAGTAGGATGCATCAAAACTACATCCCATTTGTTTCTGACTCTAAGACACGCTCCTCCACGAGAACAGTGATGAAAACTAAGCACAATCAATTCATGCTCAAACTTAGGCATGATGTCACAGCAAGTTGTACAAGACTGCGGACAGTTCATGATTTTGAGCCATTGTCCATTTAACTGAATCAGAACAAGGATGGTTGTTGTACTATGTACTGTGCGCATATGAAATTCAGGAGAGGTTCCCTTGGTCCTTATCAGTGTCATTAGACTGTCAATCCTTGACAGTGACTCTAACCTTGGGGAAAGAAAAAGAAAAAAAGTGTGGGGGAGAGAGGGGGTTTAAAAATATTATATATTACATGTGTAGACTCAAAATGAATTCTGTACAACGTGCCCTGTTTAATGATCATTAACTATGTATAAAAGCTGAAACTGACAGAATCTTGTGACGGATTCTCCAGGTTGATTTGAATTTCATACAGTCTGAGAAAACTCTATCTTTGAATCTGTACACAAATTGAAAACTCTCCACTACTACCTATATGGTTAAAACAAAAGTAAGAATGAAAAAAACGTTGGGAAGGAAATAAGTGATAAAATAAGTAAACAGTGAAACACCTGAAAGGAAGGCAGACTTCGGAAAAAAAAAACCAACAACTTTGAAGACAATCTCTCTCTCTCTCTCTGCTCTCTCTCTCTCTCTGTCTCTCTGTACAACTAAAAGGGAGAGAGCTTGCTGTGCAACTTCTATAGTGCACATTGTGAACAGTTCCATACTCTAGTACAGGTTTTTCATTTAAAGATATCTAGGGCATAGAATTGATTTAGATTAAAGGAGAGGCATTGTTTTGTCTTTCGAATGTTTAGATTGCCATCAGCTTGGACCACACCACCTTCTCTGCCTTCTCAGCGTCTGAACCCAAGGGATGCTGTCTACCCTCTGTATATGCAGCGAGATGATCGGAGGCGCTCTTTCTCCATGTGGACTTCGCCAGAGCTGCCTCCAGTGGATGAGCTGGTCAATCTTGGCTTCTTTTATGCAGGTCTCTTTGACCCTTTTGTTTGTGAAGAAAGGAGCTCTGGAAGTGTATGTGTGTGTGTACGTGTGTGTGTGTGTGTGTGTGTGTGTGTGTGTGTGTGTGTGTGTGTGTGTGTGTGTGTGTGTATGCAGTTGCACTATCCCTGTAATGTGTGGAGAAAACTTTTAAGAAATAAGCGTTAGAATTTACTACGTACATTTCATTTTAGACAGCGACTTGACTGCTTGTTCACAACTGCAAACACCATGGTGCCAAAATGTATGCCTGGAGATTCAGACACTACCAGGTTTATAAATGAGGTTGTAAGGTTTCTCAAATTCTTTTACAGCTCAAAGAGTATCTCAGAAAGCAAAATTTGTTAGCCACAATCTTTCATTCAGAACTTTTGTGTTGGGTTTGGAAAAAAATAAAGACAAATTACAAAAGGAGTGGCTGAGAATGGAGAACGAAGAAAGTCTCCTTTATGTATATTTGACTGACATCAGGTGTGAGTTTATCAACAGCAAAGAGGAGAAAAGAAAAAAGTATATATTTTGGCATCGTATACTGTACCATGCCAAAGTCTTGCATGCTACAACAGTTGGAAAGCTGGCTGAATTTCTGTCGCTTATGCAAGAACGTGATGCCCTACTGATTGTCGTCTTCTGCTTTATTCTACTGTCAGAAGTCTTGCTACTCGCACCACTGAGGCTTATTCTGTGCCTCACCTGTCACTGTCTTGATTGCTGCATGGTATATTCATTTTTTATACTCCCAGTTTCTTATAGAACAGGGAGTACTTTACAATGGGAACGAAGAAAAACTGTGTGTGTGTGTGTGTGTGTGTGTGTGTGTGTGTGTCTGTCTGTCTGTCCGTCCGTCCATGGTCAAATGTGTTCCACTCGCTCCAGACAAAACTACTGGGCCAATCTTTCTGAAAAGTTGTAGACCTTATGTTCATTATGGGTCACGGATGATGCCCGATACGTTATTTTACCGTTATGGCAATTACTAACGGCCAATAACGGTTTTCGTTCTTTATGGAATATCTAAGAAAGTACTTGGCCCATCTCTGAAAATTTGTAGGCATGTTCATTATGGGTCATGGATGTTGCCTGATGTGTTATTTTACCATTATAAGCCGTTACTAATGGCTATAATGGCCCATAACGGTGTTTCTTCTAACCGTTCTTTCTGAAAATTTGTAGGTATGTTCATTATGGGTCACAGATGATGCCCGATGTGTTATTATACCATTATAGCCGTTACTAACAGCCATAACGGCCCATAACGGTTTCCTTCTTTATGGAATATCTCGCAAAGTACTTGGCCGATCTTTCTGAAAATTTGTAGGCATGTTCATTATGGGCAATGGATGATGTGTTATTTTACTGTTGTAGCCATTACTAATGGCTATATCGGCCCATAACAGTTTTCTTCTTTATGAAAAATCTCAGAAAGTACTTGGCCGATCTTTCTGAAAATTTGTAGATTATGTTCATTATGGATCACAGATGATGGCTGATGTTTAACAGAACAGCCGTTACTAACGGCTATAACGGCCCCAAACGGTTTTTCCTCTTTATGGAATACCTCGCGCGTATTCAAGATAAACCGGGAGTACATCTTGTTTTTTCTTTTGATTTTTTTCGCTACCCTACCCACCCCCCGCCTCCCCCACTCCTACCTCCCCATCCTGTATTCTTTACTGATGGGTTCAGACTGATATGTTGTTTTTCATCTGTGGTTTTAACGATTGATTTCCCCTCCCTCAGTTTTTCTCTTTGTTTATCGGTATTCATTCATTGTGCTGTGGGCCATTCATCCAGATTGGCCTTTTGACAAAGGGTTTGAGGTCTGAATCGATTTTTGAACCTGCCTCTTCAGGGCTCCTGCATTCAGACCCTGCAGTGCTAGATACTCCTTGCCATAGAAGTTAGGGTGGGAAACTGGTCTGGGTATTTTACCGCCACAGGGAGGTCCAACATTGGGTCAGCCATGTCTGACAGTCAGACAGCAGTCGGTCCAAGACGGCCACTCTGCTGACAATGGAGGCAGTTCCCAGCAAGGCTTTTGGCTGTAGAATAAAGCGGAAAAAGATGATCAGTAGGGCATCATATTCTCGTGTTGTGAACTGACTTCAAGGCTTTTTAACTCTTTCTGCCGGCACGCAACCACATGAAGGCATAAGACCACCTGCACCTGACCTCTGGTTGGGGTCAATCTCGGTTCAAATCTGGAACATTTTACTCTTTTTCCATGCTTGAATGATAAGAAGAGGGACAGTATTTTGAAACCTTTCCTTTTGTGTGTCATGTGCTGCTTTGAATAAGCAAATTTAAGTTTCTGTGAGGTTTTGTTTTTCCTCTGACACAAACTAATAGAAACCAACATTACAATGAGGCAAGTTTTAGATAAGATCATACTGGAAGATCGAGGCAAATAACTCTTAAAAAGTATGAATACTAAGCCATGGTTAATTTACAAAGTAGCAGAAAATGTATTTGACTATGACACTGTCAAATTTTGATTTTCATTTTACAAACAAATATAAGAATATAGAGCCTGTTGAATAAGAACTGATGAAGTGAACAAAAATCTGTTTGGCCTCTCCTTATCAAGGAACCATGCATGCATCACTGAATGATTCAAACACAATGAAAATTTATGTTATGTCATAGGAAAAGTATATTTCAGTAGCTTTGTCCACTTTACATGCTGAACCAGAGTGGAGGCAGTTTGAGTAAGGCAGTCCTGACCTTCGACCTGAACGGCTGAAACATGGCAGGCTGGGAAGGTTTCTCAGCCAGTCACTATGTCAGGGCTGTATTACAGTAAGATGAAAGGAAGAAAAAAGGGTGTTTCCCGTAGCTTGACTAACATTAAAAGGGTAGGTAGGCAGGATTTCCTCTTGAGTTTAACCACTTAAATACTCCAAAATGTATGTATATATCTGTGTATCTACATATCTATGTATTATCTCTCTTCTCTCTCTCTCTCTCCTCTCTCTCTCTCTCTCTCTCTCTCCAGTTTGTGATTGATTCAGATTTCCATAATCAGGCACCGTTTCCACCGAGGAATCCGCCCCAAGCAGACAATGTTCACAATAGTCAGCATACACTTAAAAGAAATCATATTACTTGAACTCGGCTGCTTTCTAACATTTTTTTTCCATAAATTATAAACAATATCCAGGCCTTGTCCATTGAAAACAATTCACCAAGGTAAAACAATTCACCAGGGTAAAAACTAGGAGCACACAAAAAGCATGCAAAAAGCCTGGTACACACACACACCACACGACACGACACGACATGACACGACACGACACGACACGACATTAATAATCCCAAGAAACATTCGCTAGTATTACTGCTGGACATTTGCTTGACAAATGAAGGTGAAAATAGTTCTGGACACATCTGAAAGTTTTGTGAGGTAAAACTCCTAGAATCTGTTTAATCAGTGCAGCTGCCAAGCTTTGATTATTCCTTCTTGGCATATGTCACACTGACAGGCTATGCGACTGCGTACGCTGCTTCTTCTGCGGTGTGGGGACTCAAGTCATGGGAACCTGATGACATCCCTGCAGAGGAGCATGCCCGATGGAGGCCAACATGTCAATACCTGCGGCTGATCAAAGGAGACGAGTTTGTTGACGCCGTGGCCAGCGGTGGCCGAAACATGGCCAGTGGTATGGTGAGTATGGGAAGGAGACATCTGTTGTCATTGTTCCTTTTCGACATGCCAGTAAAGATAATGTTTTTCTGTATTTAACCCTTCCTGTACCAACCTGCTGCGGTCACTGGTAGTGAGGGGGTGCTGTGTTGCATTGCCTCAACACTGCCTCCTATAGAGTCGCATGTTTCTCAGCAACAACTGTAGACATTTTTCCCCATCATCATTTTTGCACATTGTTGGGGAAGAAAGTTTCGATGAAAATCTTGCTTTTTTTCTATTTAAAAAAAAAAGACTTTTGTGGGAAGAAAAACAGATTCGAGTATACCATACTGTAAATTTTTTTTTTTTTTTTTTTTGCTGTCCCAACCTCTGCGCTACCTCAGAGGCAGTGCACCCACGCCGCTCATTCCGACACCCCATCCACAGCCATAGCCCGGCCGGCCCCGCCGCAGCCCGGCACCAGCAATCCACAGGGAGCAGTCAATGTCAAGTCGTCATGAGGCAACCCACCGGAGGAGACACTGCACTGCTGCCGAGTCACTTCGGTGGTGTTCAGTGGCGCCTGTTCTGATCTAACATACGCAGGACACCACCTACTAAGCCCCTACTGGCGACAATAATTGCTTAGTCGCGGAGCCGGCGTGAGTGAGCTCTCCCTCGGAGGGCGCCACCACGTCCGTCCAAACGACAGCCCCCATGGACTCGCCGATACGGTGACCCGACGGAACCAAACCAAGACCACAGACGCGGAGATGACATCGAAACTGAGGTCACCATGAGAGCAGGGCATGAAGGGCCACAGAATTTGAGACTTTTTTTTTATGCTGATCAATGGGGGGAATGAGGATGATTAAGATGATGCTACGGATTTCCATTTCGGTCTGAGACTACATGACAGGCTGAACTCTACGCTTCCTTTCATAATATATCCTGGCGTCAACCAGGCCCGAGAGATACAGGCACCTGCAGTGTTGGTCAGGAAATTTGAGCAACACTCTCAGAAACGCATCCATTATAGTGGATGAAACTCGACTGTGTGGTCCCAGTCTTCCCAACTGAGTCCGCAGCAAACTCAACTCTGGGTAGGAGCCGGTCGGGGCAGAAAAAACCCACATGACTCTGATGGGATTCGAACCCACGACCTCCCAGCCGGGAGTCCGCGACGCTAACCACTTCGCCACGGCGGCTGGTTATACTGTAAATTTTGTATGTTTGTGGATTAACCTCTGAATACAGGCATTAGTGCATATATAGCTCAGAAAATGAAGTTCATTCTTATAGATTTCTGCCAGCTTTGAAACTGCAGAAAGTAGTAACAAAGTCCAGTGTACAACACCAATTGGTTTCAAAACCCCTGTTCACAAAACTAAGAAAATGTGATTCAAAACATAGCCATTTAAGTATTACCTGCACATTTTGTAAGTAAGCCATGTATATTGCTTTAGTGATGTCTTTTGTCATTTTCTGAACTTGTGGAATTACTTTGCTGTCAGTTTCTTTATACTTTATATTTGATGTGAAGATAGTGGTTACAAACTTTATTCCAGGCGAAAAAGTTGAAATCTGTCTGAACTGCAAAATATGAAGACTTAGTCCTACAGTCAATGCTGCATTATTAGTTGAATGGTCTTGTCTTATCATTTGTAGGTTCAGGCAGAGGAGTGTGTTAAAGGTAGACCCCCCCCCCCCCCCCCCCCCCCCCCCCCCCCCACCCCCCCCCCCCCCCCCCCCCCCACACACACACACACACTTTGTTGTGTTGATATACACTGAGAGGGTCATCTAGTGATGTGCAGTTGGATTTGCTGTCGACATGTGTGGCCAGTTGCAGCAAAGGTTTGGACAGTTTGAAATGGGGATGATAAAGACAGCAAACAGTTACAATATTTTGAAACTAATGGTGCTTGGTAGATATTCATTTAGATTCATGCAAAATGTGTCTGTGGAATGTCTGGCATGCCATTTGCTTTTCTAATTGTTACCAAATATGAAACAACACACACACACACACACACACACACCACACACACACACACACACACACACACACACACACACACAGATATCTATATTATGTATATATCTATTTTACTCATACTTGTCCAAACAAGTTCCTTATCCCCATTTGGAATGGATCTCCGCCGTCACATCAGGAGAGGTTCGTTTTCCCCCATATTTCAGTGCGTGGATCTCTCACACATATTCTTGTAAATTACTACAGGCAAACAGCAGTTTGTATATGAAAAAAGGAAGAGGGAAAACCTTTCTACCGTACTACCTGTTGATATGGCTTTCTTGCTGGAACATTACCATGTGACCAATCACAAAACAAAGCTTGTTGTACGTGTGCTTATACTCATGCCCATCGTTTCTCTGTGTCTTTCCATTTGGAATCCCCAAGACTTTGGCCTCGCCGTGGGTCCGCACAGTGTTATTGAATGCCAAGAGCCAGAAGTGAGATTATTGTGGAATATTTCATGTCATCTGTACGCAAAGATATTGAAACCCAGGGTGATCAGTGAGTCAGACCTCGGATGAACACATTTTTGTTTGAAAATTTTGTATTTGATATAGTACTGCGGGGAAAGTGTCAATGTCAACAAGTTGTGAAGATAACGTCTGAACTTGAAAGTCACACCATTGAAGGAAAAACATTGAAACACTTCCTTGATTTATTTGTTAAAGAGGCTTTTGGCTCTTAAAAGTTAACAGAGATGGGATTTTTCCCCCGTCTTTTTGATGGCCCCAGGGTTGTTTTGAGATCAGTGTAAATCCGTTGAGAAAATTGGGGGGGGGGGGGGGGGGGTGTGATAGGTTTGTGATGAAGCTAATGTACGGCGAGAGGTCGATCGATATTGTGTTCTCAATTGATCCGTTCGCAAATGGATGTTTCCGGTTTCTGTTGGGCCGGTCGAGACTGCTGTCTTTGTTTTCATTCTGCGTTGACCGAAACCATCAAAGCGGAAGCTGATGTTTGAGAACGCGGCAAACTGTTTCCCAATTTTTTCCTGACGCCATTTTCTTTCGGTTTGACGAGAGTAGCGAAAACCAGAATGTTTCGTCAGATAGCAGAAAGCGAGAAAGTTCTTGCGAAGCAAGTCGATGCTTCAGTTAAAAACAAATGGACTTGGAAGTGGTTGGAGGAGGAAGTGAGCGCAAAAGTGATGCTGACCAGTTCCAAAGGCGCCGTCAGCCACAGTGTGATTCTCAGACTGAAAGACTGCATGAGGAAAATCACCTATCCAGGACAAGCAGTCTGCACATGGTGTAATGACGCGATCAAGTATGGCTCACGGGGATCAAGGTTATTAATACTTTTGAATACTTTGGTGTCTCAGATGCTGATTTTTGCAGGTTAAATTCTAAAAAATCTTCAGCTTCAGGGGACCCCGCCACTTTTTTTTTTATCCTTTTTCACATTATGAGAATCCCATCTCTGGTTAAGGATGGGCTTAGCAAGTTATTGAAATATATGAACTTATGATTTGGCTTGGTGTTTGATGATGCCAAGGAAATGGGATGACCCTAACGTAAGTGCCCACTTTGTTGGGCAAACAAACAGTGGAACAGTCTTGAGCTTGTGGAAAGCATCACTGACCTGGGGAAGGTATATATGGAAACACAACCAAATGTTAAAGAGGTGGTACATGTGGTTTCCAAGGCCCGAGGAGACACTGTACACCGAAGCTCCACAGCGACGTTTTACATGGCAGGAGGCCACAAGTCATGGTCTGGGAACAGCTGTGATATCAAGAGTCTGGAAGTGGGGTTTACTGAATGGATCGGTGACTGGGATTGATTTAGCAGACCTTCCAGAATGGGAAAAACCATTCAGAGATCATCTAGATGATTGGCATGAGACCAGATATGGTCCTCCACTCGGGTTCATCAAATCAAATGCGAGTGGTTCATCAAAACAAATGAACCGGATTGAACTCAACGTGCCGTACCAAAGCAGAATAGAGGAAGCTCACATCTACAATCCTGCCAAAGCTGCCACTCTAGCAAGCATGTTGAGAAAATCTGCCTTCTAAGCTACAGTTCTTGCCATAATTGTTCCAGCAAGGGGATCTGTAGGGTCATCAGCCCATGGTTTCATGAAATAGCTTGTGACTTCTGAGAAGAAGAGGACCAGAACCCTAAACACAATGACAGTGGCAGCTGAAAGAGGTCCAGCTGAAAAGGTGAATTTCATCGGCATTGAATTTCCCAGTTCACATGTCCAGTAGATATTTAGGAAAGATGTCTGTCTTGAAAGATGCGCCTTAAGATGTCCGGCCATCCGACAGATGCAGGTTTGAATCCTGACAGTGCCAGAAATATTTCTTGACAACAGAAGGGTATCTAGAAGGCATGACCTGTGTGCAGCCAGGCTCCCTTTGAATGTAAAGAGTTCAGGGCTGAAACACTTGTCTGAGGGAGGTTTCTTTTCTGAAGTCTTGCTGCTTGTCAAGCTCTCTGTACAGTTTCTGTGTATTGTGTTCAAGATGGAGTTGAATTTATACTGGTTTGATGACCGACACAGTCTCTTTGTATTGTGTTCAAGATGAAGTTGAATTTATACTGGTACAATGATGAGCAGTCTCTCTGTAATGCATGTCATTTTGTGTTAGATAGGATGATAATGAGGAGGATGACGATGGTGGTGAGGAGGAAACATTTTCTGTTCACAGGCACTCATTCCCAGAAGAGCGGTGCCTGTGATAGCTCAGTGCGAAGAGGATCAGAGGGAAGGTCAGTGGTTGACATGTCTACAGTACAAAGACAAGCCCTCTTAGTGGGTAGGGTTAGTTGTGAATGTTGCGGCTGTTGCTGTTATACAGCTCTTTCTGCTACAACACCACTGCTGTTGCTACATGTGTTGCTATTGCTTTCTTACCAGCACTGTTGCTCTTGTTTTACGACTACTTCTTCTGCTGCTGCCACTGACTAGTACAGTTGTCACTACGTTGCTACTTTGCTGCCACTATTACTGCTACTCTTGCTGCTACGATTAATAATGCATTCAGTATTTCTGCTACTGCTATCACCGTTTTTGTTTACAGGAAGATTACGGGGGCAGCAAAGGCAGACCCTGCGCCAGAGTCCCCCAGTGTTGCACCAGCATCACCATATCGTGCCTGCCGAAGCTGTTGCTTTTCCATGCGGTCACCGGCTGTGCCTTGACTGCATGCCAAGACAAGTCCGTCACTGTCCTGTGTGTAGGCAGTGCATGATTCGGCTTGTGCCAGAATGACATTATCTGCTATTGTGTCAGCGTTGCCATAATGACACTTGGTGGTGTGAGGAGTGGAGGAGGTAGTGACTGCAGTCGTCATGGAAGTCACAGGGAACAAGACATTGTCAAGGTTTTTCCTTTTTTTTTGGTATGTGGTGGTTCACTGCCAGACCCAAGGAAACGCCACCCTCATTCCAGCATTTTTTCACTTGTTACATTGTGTACCAGCGAACCAGACAACCATTGAAAGGTAGCTACAAGCTGGTCCATGTTCCTTATTTTTGTCTTTTCTGTAACAGTTTTCATGTTGGATCATGTGTATCACTCCTGGTAATGTTATTTTTGTTGGAAGTGGTACCAGTGAAATCCAGAGAAATTGCAGCTTTGCTGAGTGGATGCCATCCTTTTAAACGCCTAAGTAATTAAGGCTGCACAGCATATAACTAAAAAGAAAAAAAAATGTATTAATGATCAAAATTTTATAAACTTTCTTTTTGTAAAAGTTTCAGATGTTAAATCTGTTCCTAATGGTGGTATTCACTGTTGAAAAAGAGCAATAAACAAATCAGATTTCCCCCCCACTTTCGCAGTGGCTGTCATAACATATGAACGTGAATTATTCTGTATTGACAAACTGTGATGCACTAATTTATTTACTACAAAAAAATTGATTTTCCGGAAGAATGGAAATATGAACAGGAACTTTACATCAGAAGTCATTTTGTAAAATGAGAATGAAGCTTCAATCTCTGACAAAGTTTGAAGGAAGAATATGGTTCCAGTCAGACACTGTGTTCATGAGACACAATGAATCAATTTACATGTACCTACATGTTTGAAAATAATATTTACATGCAAATTGTTAGTACTTTCTGGTTTACCTTATTGGGAGACATAATACTGGCATCCATCTTCAGTTTCAGTAAAAGATAGTTCAGAATGTTTGGAGTGAATGTCAATATCCCCAAGAGATTTCAAACTGTGAAAGTTTCTCAAAACATTCTGTTTAAAGTTCTGAGATAGGATCATCTGAGCCAGGAGAGAGAATGTTTTTTGTGTTCCTCGGTGAAAATGTTGCCTGTTCTTGTTGGAAGAGGCAGGGGGAGGACGGTCTCTTTCAGTGCTCTTCAGTTTCTTGTTTTATGCTAATTGTGAGAGATAGTTTTTTGTTAGGGAATACTTCTTTTGAAGGGGAGTATTTCATTTGGAAACATTCCTTTGAGCAGGGAGTACTTCTTTGGGAGTACTTCTTTTGACAGTGAGTACTTCTGTGGGAGTAAATGTTTTTTTCCCTTTCCTTTTTTTTTTAAAACAGAAATTACTTAATTTGGGAATACTTCTTTTGACATTGAGTATTTTATTTGGGAGTTCCTTTAAAACAGCATATATCATTTAGGAGGGTTTTTTTTTGTCTTCTTTTGTTACTTTTTGAAAAAAATGAGAACATGTGTGTATTTGGGAGTTTCTTTTAACACAGAATATATCATTTAGGAGGTTTTTTTAATCTCCTTTTGTTGCATTTTGAAAAAAATGAGAACATGTATTTTTACCTGTGTGTTAAGTCATGACTGTCGGCAATACTTTTCTTGACCTTACCCGTATGTCGCCTAAACTTTTGTGTGCCGTACGTCATAGGATAAGGTGTGCAGTAACCCATGCTTTCAATGAAGGAGCAACACGCTGCTGTATGGCGTGGGTGTACTGCAACCCTTGGTGGCCAAAAAGGAAGCTGACCCCTTCCCATATGTCAAAGGTGTGTAGCAACCCTTGGTATCAGCATAGGAAGTAGAATTCTCGCTGTACGCCGTGGGTGCTCAGTAACCCCTGTTTTCTATAGAGGCACAGTGCCTACCTGTACGCCATGGGTGTGCAATAACCCATGGTTTATACTAAAAACCAACACGCTGTGCTATTTCATGGACTTTACCATATTGTCATGGGTGTAGTGTAACCTTGCTTTTCCTGAAGGAGCTTTCGTTAGTTGTGTGTTTGTGTGTTTTAAGAAGGAACAATGACTTTCCCATGTTATGAGCTAGGGTAGTAATAGGTGCGCACATGGTGAGCGAGCGCTCGTGAGCGTGCACTCACCCACCCACACACCCACCCGTTGATGAATAAAATATGGCTTGTCTCTCAGCATGCATGTGCATGAAATCATGCATTTTCAAACGTTTGCCACACCACTGCAAATTTCACAAAGCGGTGTGATTTCAAG
>JAFLJL010005228.1:0-13273 GCA_018398815.1 Conus ventricosus
ATTTTAAAACCCCCCAGCCCCACACATCTCCCTTCCCCTCTTTTCGTGAAACATCACATTATCGCAATCAATGGTGAGTGTGCTCAGCACGTAAGAAAGAAAAGAACAAAGGAAAAGAAAGAAAATAAGAAAGAAAGAAGGAATGACAGAAATAGACAAAGAAAGAAAGAAAGAAAGAACCACCACCACCCCGAAAACAAATAAACAAACAAAAGCATCTGTCCGTGCTTTAACTTTACCACACACAAAAATAAATAAGTAGATTAAAAGCAAAGACGTCTACACCGCAATTACATTTTTCTCTCCTCTCTCTCTCTCTTGCTTCAATTACTCAAGAACACACTTCTCTCTCTGCCTCAATTATTCCCCAACAACACTTCTCTCACTGCAGCCGTTTCTCAACAGCACTTCTCTCCTATCCCCCAACAGCACTTCAATCCCTGGTCCACTATTCCCCAACAAACCGTTCTTCCCCTACCTCAACTATTCCGGAACAACACTTATATTCCTGCCTCAACTATTCCCCAACAGCACTTCTATTCCTGCTTCAACTATTCCCCAACAGCACTTCTATTCCTGCCTCAACTATTCCCCAACAGCACTTCTATTCTTGCCTCAACTATTCCCCAACAACACTTCTATTCCTGCTTCAAAATATTCCCCAACAACACTTCTATTCCTGCCTCAACTATTCCCCAACAGCATTCTCCCCCTGCCTCAACTATTCCCCAACAACACTTCTATTCCTGCCTCAACTATTCCCCAACAACACTTCTATTCCTACCTCAACTATTCCACAATAGCACTTCTCTTCATGCCTCAAGTATTCACAACAACAACTTTTCTTCATGCCTCAAGTATTCCCCATATGCACTGTCCTCCCTGTCTCAACTATTCCCCAACAGCAGTTCTCCCCCTGTCTCAACTATTCCCCAACAGCATTCTCCCCCTGCCTCAACTATTCCCCAACAGCAGTTCTCCTCCCCTGCCTCAACTATTCCCGAACAACACTTCTATTCCTGCCTCAACTATTCCCCAACAGCACTTCTATTCCTGCCTCAACTATTCCACAACAGCATTCTCCCACTGCCTCAACTATTCCCGAACAACACTTCAATTCCTGCCTCAACTATTCCACAAGAACACTTCTATCCCTGCCACAACTATTCCGCAATAGCATTTCTCTCTTCTGCCTCAACTATTCCCGAACAACACTTCTATTCCTGCCTCAACTATTCCACAAGAACACTTCTATCCCGGCCCTCAACTATTCCACAACAGCATTTCTCTTCCTGCCTCAACTATTCCACACTAGCACATCTATTCCTGCCTCCACTATTCCTCCTGCCTAAACTATTCCACAATATCACTTCTCTCCTGCCTCAATTATTCCACAATAGCACTTCTCTTCCCGTCTCAACTATTCTACAATAGCACTTCTATTCTCTTCCTGCCTCAATTATTCCACAACAGCACTTCTCTTCCTGTCTGAACTATTCTACAATAGCACTTCTATTCTCTTCCTCCTCAATTATTCCACAACAGCACTTCTCTTCTCTTCCTGGCTTAACTATTCCACAATAGCACTTCTATTCTCTTCCTGCCTCAACTATTCCACAATAGCACTTCTATTCTCTTCCTGCCTCAACTGTTCCACAATAGCACTTCTCTTCCTACCTCAACTACTCCACAATAGCACTTATCTTCCTGCCTCAACTATTCCACAACAGCTCTTCTCTTCATACCTCAATTATTCACCATATGCACTGCCTTCCCTCCTCATGTATTTCCCAACAGCCTTCTCCCCCCCCCCCCTTTCCTCAATGTTCCCCCCCCCAAAAACGCCTCCCCTGCTTACATTCCCCAACAACAGGCCTCCCCTCCCAAGTGTTCCCCCCCCAAAACGCCCTCCCTGTCTTAGCTTTCCCCAACAACAGGCCCTCCCCCGCCCCCCCCCCCCCCCCAATTTCCCCCCCCCCCCCCCCCCCCCCCCCCCCCCCCCCCCCAAAAAAGCGCCTCTCCCTGTCTTGCTTTCCCCAACAAAAGGCCTCTCCCTGCCCAAGTGTCCCCCCCCCCCCCCCCCAAAGCGCCTCTCCCTGTCTTAGCTATTCCCCAACAACAGGCCTCTCCCTGCCTCAATTTTTCCCCCCCCCCCCCCCCCCCAAAGCGCCTCTCCCTGTCTTAGCTATTCCCCAACAACAGGCCTCTCCCTGCCTCAAGTGTTCCCCCCCAAAGCGCCTCTCCCTGTCTTAGCTATTCCCCAACAACAGGCCTCTCCCTGACTCACGTATTCCCCAACAGTATTTCTTTCTACCTGTTATTCCCCCTAAATCATGTCTCTCTCCTCCTCAACCATTCCCCAACAGCAATTTTCCCCTTCCCTCCACTGTTCCCATGTAGCATTTCAGGCAAAACGACTACTGTTCCCACGACAATGTCGCACGTGTAGGAAGTTCCATTCCCATAAGTAAAGTCATACAGGGCGAAGATTTAAGTTGCCACATACAACACCAAGCAGGTAGAGAACTACTGTGTTTAATGCAACACACACACACACACACACACACACACACACACACACACACACACACACACACACACGCACAAACACACACACACACGCATGCACGCACGCACGCACGCACGCACGCACACACACACACACACACACACGCACACGCACACACGCACACACACACACACACACACACACACGCATTCTAATATCACTTAATGTGGAAAGACGTTAAATTGAAGACAACAACAACAACACACACGCACAGGCGCACACACACACACACACACACACACACACACACACACACACACACACACACACACACACACACACACAATTCTCACAGACGAGATCATACGGAGGAAGACAATATATTGTCATAGCCAATGTCATATAGGCACAAAGAGCTGCTTTTTTTCCCAGACTGCGAGCGGTTACTACCAAAAACGTTTAACATGATGTGGAAAGACTGACACCAGTCGAGTTTCATACATCTCTAAATAATTATGTTCTCAAATTTGTTCCCCAATACAACACACACACACACACACACACACACACACACACACACACACACACACACAGTGAGAGAGAAAAAGACAGGCAGACAGGCAGGCAGACAGACAGACAAAGACGGAGAGACAGAGAGAGAGACACAGAGAGACAGACAGAGAGACAGACAGACAGAGACGGGGGGGGGGGGGGGGCTACTATTCTCATAGTAATGCCATAGAGCAAAAAGATCAACTACTCTACAAAGCCATACATGAGAAAGAACTACACCCCGTCAGGTCAGATAAATAGATCTGCTACTGGTAAGCTGAAGCCCAGTACTACCTGTCACAGCTGAGTGCTGAAGCCGGAGGTGTTGGGCCAACATGGCGCACTCTAATAAACCACAACACCACGCACTTTGCCCTATAATGATACGCGGAAACCGATTTAACCGAGATGGTGCTCGCCCTGTGAGGTCCCCCCAGGCAGGTGCAGTGCCGGGCTCTTGGCCTCAAAGGAGCCCACCCTCAGCTACTGGAGGTCCCTTCGTCTTGTCCTGTGGAGACAGGGACAAGCAAGGAGAGCGACTGGCCAACAACCCAGAAAACACAGGGAGACCCCCGACATCAACATCATGCAGTGGAATGCAGAAGGGTCAGCAACAAGAAAGAAGAACTAGAACACTTCCTTCATGAAAACAGCATCAACATCTGCTGTATACAGGAAACACACCTGCAAGAGGGAAGCCGTTTAAGATCAGAGGCTACCAGGTGTTTTCCGAACGGACGAAAAGGGAGAACAAAGGGAGGAGTAATGACACTGGTGAGAAATAACATCAACGCCTCCGAAGTAAAGAAATTCACTGGTGAAGCTGAATACATAGAAGTCAAGGTGGTCACCCAAGACAGCACGATCAACATCGTCAATTATTACTGCCCTGATGACAAGATGCTGTCCCTTGACACAATCCAGGTCCCAGACAGCGGCTTCCTCATCACTGGAGACTTCAACAGCCGGTCCCAGAGTTGGGATATAACAACATTGACAACAGAGGAGAAGAAGTTGAAGCTTGGCAAGATGAACACCACCTCATTCTTGTCAATGATCCCACTGATACACCCACCTTCTACTCCCGCCGCTGGCGCACCACCACGACTCCAGATCGGGCTTTCTGCACCGACGACATCCACAGAAAGATCAGAAGAAAGGTTGAAGAACAACTTGGAGGCAGTGACCATCGCCCAGTTGTCCTTACTATGCGTGCTAAAGCACAAGGACAGCCACAACATCCGCGATGGAACTACAAGAAGGCACAGTGGGGCTTGTTCAGCACACGCACCAACGAGCTGACAAGAAACATAGTAGTTGAAGGGAGGAACATCAACAATGTAGTCAAAGAATTCAACACCAGCGTTTCCCAGGCAGCCAAGGAGTGCATACCAAGAGGAGCAAGAAAAGACTACACCCCCTACTGGACGAGTGAGCTACAGAAGACACATGATGCTCTCACAGAAGCAAGGATAGAGGCTGAAACCGATCCCAGCCAGGAGAATAACATCAAACTCCAAGAAAGAAAAGCAAAATTCTTGCGGACCAAGTTAGAGAGCAAAAGAAGAAGTTGGAGAGAGAAAACAGCAAGCCTAAACATGGAGAAAGACACAACAAGCTTTGGAAATTGACAAAGGCCCTGAATGAAGAAAGCACCAGTGGCCAGAAGATCACCCTAGATGATGAAGGAAACACACGTACAGGAAGGGCCGCAGCCAACAACTTGCAAGAGCTTACGCTGCAGAGAGTAACATCAACATAAGCCAGCACCAGCAGAAAGAGATACGACAAGAAGAGAGGGAAAGAAGAGCAGGAAAGAAAGAGGTACCAGATGCCATGCATACTAACATCAGCTTGGCGGAAATGAAGAAGGCCATTAAGAAGTTGAAGAAAAAGAAGTCTCCGGGACCTGACACCATAACGAATGAAATGCTTCAACACTTAGGAAACATCGCGCTTCAGAAATTGCTGGACATATTCAATCTCAGCTGGAAGCAAGGCCAGGTACCACAGTGCTGGAGAGAAGCCATAATGAAACCCATCCTCAAACGTGGCAAGAACAAAAGTAAAGCCCAAAGCTATCGTCCCATCATCTAACAAGCTGTGTCTGTAAGACCCTGGAACGCATTATCAACCAACGCCTTCAACTTACCTGGAGACAGAGAGCATCATTGTCCCTGAGCAAGCTGGCTTCAGACAGTATAAAAGTACCGAAGACCAAACCACACACCTCTCACAGGTCATAGAGGATGCTTTCCAGGCCCAGAAGGCAGCCCTGGCGGTCTTTATTGACCTACAGAAAGCGTTTGACAAGGTCTGGAAAGACGGTCTCCTGGTGAAGCTTCTGCGTTGCGGCATCAGTGGCAACATGTATCAGTGGACCAAGTCGTACCTACACAACCGAAGAGCCAGAGTGTCGGTAGACGCCCGCTGTGGCCAAAAGGTGTTGCTGAGACAGGGAGTTCCCCAGGGAGGCGTCCTCTCCCCCTCTTTGTTCATACTCTTTATCAACGACATTGTAGCAGAACTACCAAGAGGTGTCCACGCGGCGCTATATGCAGACGACCTGGTGCTCTGGTGCTGTGAAGAGCATGCAACAACAGCAACTTATAGGATGCGGATCGCCCTGGAGAATGTTGCAGCATGGCTGAAAGCTGTGCGTAACTATCAACAGGGAGAAGTCAACTGCCACTCTTTTCACGCTATCCCCAAAAGCCAAGCCTGGAAAACTCACCCTGGGAAACGCCACACTAAGGTATGAAGACCAGCAAACATACCTTGGTGTTACCTTTGACAAGAGAATGACCTGGAAACCTCATATCAACCAGGCAGAGGGGAAAGCCAGAAGGAAGCTGAACATAATGAGGAAACTGGCGGAACCACATGGGGCGCAACTGACAAGATCCTGAAGTCAGTGTACCAGGGTACAGTAAGACCACACCTTGAGTACGGGTCCACGTCTTGGATGACAGCTGCCAAGACACACCTGCAGACCCTGGACAAAGTCCAAAACCAGGCACTGCGTATCATCACTGGTGCCATGAAGACCACGCCAATTCAGAAGATGGAAGAAACATCAAGCATTCCACCGCTCTCCAGCAGGAGACAGCAAAAGGCAATGACCCAAGCCAACAAGTTCAGGTGCTCACAGAACCACCCAATGAAAGACCGACTCCAAGCACCATCCTCACGCAGGCTAAAAAGATCAAGCTTTGCTGTGAGTCTAGGGGCCCCGACCAAAAAATACCAAATATCCTCCCAAAACAGGTCATACCCCTCTCCTTCTCCCTTGACGCACCACCCTGGGAAGACAGAGAAAACAACATCACTGTCATCACAACCATTCCCCATATCAACAGTAAGGGTGACCATGATGACCAAGTGTTGAAGACCCTAACACTGGCAATGCTGGAGGAAAGATAACCCGCAGATTCCTGGATCAGGGTATACACAGACGGCTCTGCCACCAATGCCGTTAAAAATGGAGGAGCTGGGTCTACATCCAATACCCCAGTGGAGAACGGACAGAAGAGGCGCTACCGACAGGCCTTCATTGTACCAACTACAAGGCGGAAGTTGACGCTCTCACACAGGCAGCACACACCATCGCCACAGGAGCAGACCACAACATCCAGGTTGTCTTTCTAACAGACGCTCTGTCTGTCCTTCAAGCCTACAACAGTGACAGGCTACCCTCATTGAAGAAGGCACTGAACAACATCAAGAGTCTTCGAACAGTGCTTCAGTGGATCCCCTCACACTGCGGCATTGAGGGAAACGAAAAAGCAGATGAGATGGGCCAAACAGGGCGCCGCAAAAGAGCAGGAAGATAACGCTGTAAGCCTTGAAGAGCTGAATACCATCACCAAAGCTCTGTTTCGAACTCCGGCACAGAATGACAGCCTCCACCTGCTTGCAAGAACAGAGCAGGTCACCATCTTCAGGCTGCGAACAGGCACAACAGACTAAAATAAACACCTCCATTCGAAACTCAAGGTTGTGCCATCCCCAATGTGTCCTTGTGGAGAGGCTGAACAGGACACGCCCCACATACTACAGGAATGCGGGAACTTCCGATGGTTGAGAGAAGAGCTGTGGCCAGAGCCTACCCCCGTCGAGGACAAGCTGTACGGCACGGTGGCGTCCCTACAGAAGACCACGGCATTTCTGGAACGAACCGTCTCCGCGTGTGAAGGCAACGAGAAGAAGAAGAAGAAGAAGAAGAAGAAGAAAGAACTACAGAAAGAACTATTCCAACAAAGCACAATAAAGTATTACTATTCCCACAATACTGTACCGGACAATGAACTACTATTCCCACAATAACATGCAGGCCAAAGACAGAGCCATTCCCACAGTGTCATATACGACAATGACAAACTGTTGCCACAGATATCACCATGAAGAAAAACAAAAACTATCCTTCTCACGGACAACCTTACAGGACAAAACATTCAGCAGTCATATAAACAACGCCATACAAACACAGAGAACAACTATTCCCACAGTTAATGCTATACAGGACAAATGCTACTATTTCCACACACAATCTAATGTAGGACACAAAGAACTCCTATTCGCACGGATAAGGCCCTGCAGGGCTGAACGGAACCATTTCCCACAGACAGTGCTATACATGACACAAGACACTGGGAAAAAAGAATCCTATTCCATCACACAATGCCATACTAGGGAAAAAACTTATTCCAGCAGACAACGGCATATAGGATACAAATAACTCATGTCCCAACAGGCGATGTCCCATGGCACACAAAGAACTACTGTACCCACAGACAATGACTTATAGGATACAAACAACTACTATTCTCACAGACATTGACTTATAGGATACATACTACTATTCCCACAGACAATAATATACAGGATACAAAGAACTACTATTCCCACAGACAATGATATATAGGATACAAAGAACTACTATTCCCACAGACAATGATATACAGGATACAAAGAACTACGATTCCCACAGACAATGATATATAGGATACAAAGAACTACTATTCCCACAGACAATGATATACAGGATACAAAGAACTACTATTCCTACAGACAATGACTTATAGGGTACAAGCTACTGTACCCACAGACAATGATATACAGGATACAAAGAACTACTATTCCCACAGACAATGATATATAGGATACAAAGAACTACTATTCCCACAGACAATGATATACAGATACAAAGAAATACTATTCCCACAGACAATGACTTATAGGATACAAACAACTACTATCCCCACAGACAATGATATACAGGATACAAAGAACTACTATTCCCACAGACAATGACTTATAGGATACAAAGAACTACTATTCCCACAGACAATGATATATAGGATACAAAGAACTATTATTCCCACAGACAATGATATATAGGATACAAAGAACTACTATTCCCACAGACAATGACTTATAGGATACAAAGAACTACTATTCCCACTGACAATGATATATAGGATACAAAGATCTACTATTCCCACAGACAATGATATATAGGATACAAAGAACTACTATTCCCACTGACAATGACTTATAGGATACAAACTACTATTCCCACAGACAATGATATACAGGATACACAGAAGTACTATTCCCACAGACAATGATATACAGAATACAAAGAACTACTATTCCCACAGACAATGATATACAGAATACAAAGAACTATATTCCCACAGACAATGACATACAGGATGCAAAGAATAACTACTTCCACAGACAATGTCATATAGGAGAAAAGGAAATACTATCCCACAACATCAAACAGAACACACTAAAACTGCTATGCCCAAAGGCTGTGCCAAACACGACATAAAGAACTACTATTCCCACAGACACTGTCGTTTACAGCAAAGAACTACTCTGCCTACAGTCAATACTATACAAAAAAAAGAACTGCTATTCCCTCAGAGAGTGCCAGTCAGGAAAATGATTTCTGGTTCTCACAGGTAATGCTACACAGGGAAAAGAACTGTTCTCACGGATGCTGCCATAAGGACACAAACAAACAAGCAAACAAAAACAGCGAGTACACAGACAACAACATATAAAAGGACAAACGAACTACTAACTCCACAGATATTGCCACACACAAAAATGGCTTTTAAGAAATTACACCCCCAAAAATTCAACTCCTACTCAAAAAGGTCGTGCAGGACACGGAAGTATTTCCAAACACAAAGACCTGCTTTCTGCAGAGCACTCAAAGAACTTCTTCCACTGACAGAGGGACTTGTGTCTCTGGAGGTGGATCTGTCCCAACAAAGGACATCGACTTGCAGTCACTAGACAGACCACACAGAGGCAGGCCGACAGGCAGACAGACAGACAGACAGACGTGCCCAAGACCAACATTAGTGGACGGGGATATTTTAGGCCCAGATTTTTTCCCCTGGTGGCACACAGAGAGGAAGTGGTGAGAGAGGAAGGGCGGGGCGGGTGGACGGAGGACATCAGGTGGGAGAGAGACGGTGCGGAGGGATGCGGGACAGATCAGAAGGAGCGAAGGAGAGGGACAGAGAGGCAGACAGAGACGGCACCAAGGGAGAAAAAAAAGCAAAAAAAAAAGCTCGCTGCTGACTCTCTATGCTTACCTCCCCACCTGTCCTCCACACTACCATCACCACCACCACCACCACCAGCCTCCCACTCTATGTCGTCCCGGTCGTTTAAAAACCCTCCACCCCCACCATGCCTCTCCTACCTCCCCCCCCCCCCCCCTTTTCCCTTGCCCCCACCCTCACCCCCACCCCATCCCACTTTCCCCTGCTCATTTCCCCCTCCCTCCTTTTCCTCTTCTGACTGCGACTTCCACTCTACTCCTCCCCTCCCCCTTCCGTCCCCATCCCTGGCCCCCTCGCATGTGTGCGTGCAGGCAAGCGTATTGGGAAGTGGCCGGGTTTCTATCAAAGCGGCCTGAGCCTTTCACGGGAACATTTCAGCCTAAGTGACTGTGTTGTCTGGTAGGGGGCGGCCTCAGCTTCGTCCTCCCTTCCTTCTGTCCATTCACAGGGCCCTCCCTCCCTTCCTCTACCCCCCCCCCCTTCCTTTCTCTCCCATCCACACCCCCTCCTCCCTCTTCCCTTTGCCGCTCCTCTCGTCGATGATCAGAACGAACAATAACGTGAGGACGTCGGACTTCGCTGCCCATCGTTGTTGTGCATGGCGGTGTTCAGCATCAGGACCAGCAGCACGTTGGCAGCAGGGAACATCGTCCGTCATCTCCTCCAGCGCTGTCGTCGTCACTGGAACAGGCTGTGTGGTCTTCCGCCACCATCAACGGCTGTTGGATTACTCTTGGTGGTTCCGTGTCTTGTTTTCTTGGATCGTTTACAGGGTGTTGGTGGTGTCGTTTACAGGGTGTTGGTGGGTGTCGTTTACAGGGTGTTGGTGGGTGTCTTTGTTTAGCCTGACCGGCGTGCTGGGATACTGCGTTGGTCAGGCACCTGCTTGGTAAAGTCCAGAGTACTCTCTTCACATTAAAAAAAAAAAGTATTAATCTACCTGTAAGCATGTCACTGTAGTCTAATGCTTACAGATGTGGTGTAGCATAATCCTAATGCATTGACGGCTTCTTCATGAACCGGATTTTTTTTTTTTTTTTTTTTTTTTACTAAACAGGTTGCAAAATAATGATGGCTGGGAGCTAGGTGGGTTTCACTGGAAAATATTCAACGAGACATTTATGGCCCAGGACGCATTTTGCACAGTGACGGATCTTTCTAACAGGATTCAAATGTGAGCAGTCCTGAGGTCCACGTTGGGAAAAGTCAACAAGTTTTAGAGGTAGAACGATCATTCCACACACCACTGAGGAAGAAGGAGGACTGATACAAGAACAAAGCAGGGGACTCTTTTCTCTCTGCCCGTTCACTCCTCCCATCAAGTACAAAGTGAGTACTTCCCCGCCATACTCCAACCACTGGGTGCAAGGTGAGGAGTGCTATCATAAAGTCGACACGTTCCACAGGTGTTGAATGACAGCAGGACCATGCTCTGCCACTGACGCAACACGTCCATCATGTGCTAAACGGGGGCGGCTCCACACAGGGCCATCAAGGCCACAAGTCAGCTGGAGGTTAAATGAAGGCAGGACCACAGTGGGCCACCGAGGAAACATGTCGATCAAATTTGAGTGAAGGCGGGGCCCTCCCGGGCCATCAAGATATGACGTCGATTAAGAGTTGACAGAAGATAGAGCCACGCTCAGCAATCAATGTAACATGTCGATCAGAGTTAAGTGATAGCAACACGTCGATCAAGAATAAAGAGTAGACAGAGTCGTGCATGGCCATCAAGGCACAACAAAATACAGCTGCTCAGTAAAAGCCGCGCCCATCAACACAACACGTCCATCAAGCGTTAAATAGAGATGCGGCCATGCGGGTACATCAAAGCAACATGTCGAGCACGAGTCAAGTGAAGGCCGCTCCATGCAGGTCATCAAGGCAACAGGACAATTAGATGAAGACAGGCCCATGACGTTTTTTCAGGGCAACACGTTCATCAAGAGCTTAGAGAAAGCGGAGCCAGAATGTCGGCAGAAAGATAAGTGAAGGTGGACCCAGTACGTCTGTCTAGAGGCAATATGTCTGTAGTAGAGATAAGTGAAGGCAGAGCCACTACTCTGTAGAGAGATAAGTGAAGGCAGAGCCACTACGTCTGTAGAGAGTTAAGTGAAGGCAGAGCCAGTACGTCTGTAGAGAGATAAGTGAAGGCAAAACCAGTACGAATATAGAGAGATAAGTGAAGGCAAAGCCAGTACGTATTTAGAAAGATAAGTGAAGGCAGAGCCAGTAGTCTGTAGAGAGATAAGTGAAGGCAGAGCCAGTAGTCTGTAGAGAGATAAGTGAAGGCAGAGCCAATACGCCTGTACAAAGATAAATGCAGGCAGAGTCAGTAAGTCTGCACAAAGTTAAGTGGACGCAGGGCCAACATGTCTGTAAAGAGATAAATGAAAGCGGAGCCAACACGTTTAGCCAAGAGTTAAGTAAAGGCGGACCATGTAAGCGATTACGGCGAAACGTCTACCAAGGTTAAGTAGTAAGAGTTAAGTAAGGAGTGGGCCAACACATCAGCCATGAGTAAGTCAAAGCCGCCGGATCACAAGCCGTCAAGGCAACACGTTCTTCAAGAGTTAAGTGTAGACGGAGACAGGGTCGTCACGGTAACGTGTCCCATCAGGAACTAAAAGAAGGCGGGCAGAGCACACCAGTCTGGCGTTACCATGAAGGCAGAACGGTGCAAGGCAATAAACACAACGCGTCCATCAAGAGTTAAGCGAGGACGACGCCATGCAAGAAGTGAAGTGAAATGAAGCGATGAGTGAGAAAGGGGCCATGCAAGAAGTGAAGTGAAATTGAAGTGAAGTGAAGTGAAGTGAAGTGAAATGAACAGAAGTGGAGTTATGCGGTGCAACAGAGACACGTCCATCAAGAGTTGAGTGAGGACGGGGCCATGCAAGAAGAGAAGTGAAGTGAAGTGAAGTGAAGTGAAGTGAAGCCATGCAGCCAACAGAACCCACACGTCCACCAAGAGCTAAGCGAAGGCCATGCAGGGCCACCCGAGCAACAACACCACCTCCATCACCACCGTGCCGCCAGGGGGAAGCGTCACCATGTCTCTGGCGCTCCTGGACAACAACCCGGCGCCCACATGGCCGACAGCGACCACTCTCCACCAGCCTGGCCATGGCCACGTCGCAGCTGCCGTGGCCGTGTGAGGGGCCAGAGGATCGCCGACCTGGTGTTCGACAGTTCGGCGGCGGCCATCGCCATTCTGATCACCTTCGGCATGGGCTGCTGCACCGACACCGCACAGCGTCAAAAGCAGCTCAAGTTCCCCGTGTCCCTCATCATCGGCTTCTGCTGCCAGTTCATCTTCATGCCCGTGGTCAGTGTGGCCTGCTTGACCTCCGTGTGTGTGTGTGTATGGGGGGGGGGGGGGGGGGGGGGGGGGGGGGGGGGGGGGGGGGGCGACTGTGCCACGTGTGTGTGTGTGTGTGTGTGTGGTGTGTGCGTGTGTGCGTGCGTGCGTGCGTGCGTGCGTGCGTGCGCGCACGCGCGCGCGAGTGTCTCTCTGTCTGTCTGCGTGCCTGTCTGTCTGTATGTCTGTTACCCTCTTTGATTCGTGGTGGTCCGATTGTTCTGACTGTGGTACTTTTGCGTCGGTCTGTGATTATCTGTAGTA
>JAFLJL010005229.1:0-20000 GCA_018398815.1 Conus ventricosus
AAGGATGGAAGTGACTACACCAGCCGCCCTACCTTCCTCTCAGTGTAGCGGAAACGTTGTCGAGGCCATCAAGACACGGGCGCCTACGGCAGTGTTTGTCGACGAGAAGTTAGTACCTGAGGATGCTCCTCGCGGAAATACCTGCGAAGTCGCGGGGATCGAGTCATCGTTCACTGCCACTCGATCAACGGTGCTTGTAGACCTCTCGACGCCCTACTTAAAGGGGAAAGTATGGGCATGGCTTTGAAGCAACCCAGCGTACTCCCTCCTCATAGGGAACACTGTCTGCAGGGAGGATGGGGAAGCTTCTCCATATCCACTGAGTTACCTCCAGAGGTGTTCGTCGCCGCCACCACTCGGGCGCAGGCAGAGAGAGAAAAGAGAGTCTTAAACCCCCTTGTTAAAACCCGTGCCTTCACGCGACCAGGTCAGTTTAGAACCTTCAGCGATCAAGGGACTACAAAGCAAAGACCCCACACTGAACAAGGATAAGACAGCTCGTGGGAAAGTCTACTCGAGAGCGCCTAATGGAAAGATCAAGTTCGTCCAGCAAAAGGGACTTCTGCACCGGCAGTTTTCTTCAGCCACCACTACGGTCACCCATTGGTCGTACCAGAAGCGCTTCGGCAGACAGTGTTGCGTCTGGGACATGACCCCCCATGGCCGGCACCTGGGAACAAGACGCACTCTGAGCGGTTTCAGCAAGCCTTCTATTGGCCTGGGATGACTCGGGATGTAAGGAGATTCTGTCAAAACCTGTGACATACTGTCAGAGAACCACGCCCAAAGGGGACGGCATACCAAGGTGCCTCTGGGCACAGTTCCTTTGGTGGGGAACTCCCTTCGAAAAGGTCGGTGTGGACCTTATCGGCCCCATTGTTCCAGCGTCAGATCGTGGACACCGCTTCGTATTGGTTACGGTCGACTACGCCACACGGTATCCTGAGGCCACACCCCTCAAGAAAATAGATTCCGCAACCGTAGCTGAAGCCCTATGGGAAATGTGGACAAGGACAGGTGTGCCAGGGAGTGTCCTATCGGATCAAGGAACTCAGTTTCTATCTGACGTGAGAATGAGGTTACCGTTGCTGCAAATCCACAGGAGACAACTACACCGTACCATGCACAGGCAAACGGGTTTAGTGGAACGCTTCAATGGACCCTCAAACAAATGATTAAGAAACTTGCTCAAGAACAACCCCGTGATTGGGACAGATTTCCTGCCCGGCGTTTTATTTGCTTACAGAGAAGTGCCCCAAGAGAGTATGGGATTCTCTCCCTTCGAGCTACTCCTATGGAGAACTGTGAAAAGGACTAACCATGGCAGTGCGACGTCCGCAGTGGACCCCAGAAAAACAGGCCAATCAAAGCTGCTGAACTCAAGCTGAGTATGTGTATGGATCTGAAAGAGGGATTGCACTACATGCAAACAAGCACAACCAAAAACTGACCCATCGCTCAGAAACGGTAATAAGCAATACTACGACCAAAGGTCCAGAAAAATGGTTTAACAACGATGAATCTGCTTCCCTCTACCCTGCACCACAAAAACTGCAGTTGTCTGGCATAGGGACCTTTCAGAATCTGAGGAGAGTTAGGGACTGGGACTATGTTGTCCTCATCAAAGGAAAGAGAACTTGTACATGCCAACCTCCTCAAGAGGTATGAAAAAGGGAGTCATGCAACGCTGGATTTACGCCTGTGTAATAGAAAAAAATCAGGAAACTTCGCCCCTTGAGCTCTGACATATACCATGTGTGGCACTCACCCAGTGAAACATGAAAACGTCAGGTTGCGCAAGACCAACCCGAGAGCATCACGCTGCAGCAAGAATGTTGTGCCAAGAGTATGCCGAAGTTTTTGACACGCGTACCACTTCGTTGCAACCTGGGAAATTGTACTCTGGTTCTCACTCAGCAGGAACCCATCACGAGTGAAACAGTACCCCACACCCCTGTCGCAATCCCCTGCATCAAGGCTGAAATTCAGGACATGTGCGAATGAACGTCATAGAGCGCTGCAGTTCCCCTTGAAACCTCGCCTATTCTACTGGTCATAGAAACCTGATGGCCGGAATGATTTTTGCGTGGACTTTCCGAAGGTTGAATCGAGTCTCAAGTTCGACGCAGAGCCAATGCCAGACATGGAAAGCTCTTCGCTCAGTTGGCCAAGGCCCAGTACTTCCGCAAGCTTGAATTGGCAAAAGGGCTATTGGCAAACCCAATGGATCCTGCGACAGAGAGAAAAAACTGCATTTACTACCCTGAGGTCAGTTTCAGTTCCAATTTATGCCATTGTGACTCAAGACTGCAGGTGGCAGTGTTTTAGCCGTATCATGCGGCTCATGGTTACAGCCACTGGAAATGATTAAGCTCATAACTGCATCGATGATCTACTTTTGGCAACTGTAACAGTGGGGAGGAACCTCTGCGCTTACGCTATTCATGCTCCGGAAACGTTTCCATCGTCTCCGAGAGGTGCAACTCGCCGCACGCCCTACAAAGTGGCAGGATAGGGAGTCAGATGTGCCGTTTTTGGGACATGTTGTTGGCAAAAGGTACCTTCAGCCAGACCCGACAAGTGGGAAGAATCGAGGACGCCGTCCACCCAAGACTAAGAAGGAGCTCCGTTCATTTCTCGGCTGGGTCGGATAGTACCAAAGTTTATACCATCACTTGCAAGAGACTGCAAAGCCCCTTACCGACCAAACCTCTGCTCGAAAGCCTGAGAATCTGGATTGGAAGAGGAAGACGTAAGGCTTCAGGGAGCTGAAGGACGTATATCCAGAAAGCCATGGCTGCACACTTGCAGACACCCGACGCCACTTTGGTGCTTCGCACAGATGCATCCAGAATTGGGCTCGCTGCTCTACTCCAAGACCAAGTCGAGTCTGCTTCCGCAAACCTATGCCAGCAAAGAAGTAACGGGAGCAGAATTGAACTACACATACCATCGAAGTTGAGTGTCTCCGCCGTGGTGTGGGCCGTCCGCGTGCTTCTATCCGTATCCTCTACGGCAAGGAATTCATTCTAGAGTCTGACCCCATCCCTTGGCCTACCTGCACAAAATTCGCCCAGTAATCGTCGACAGATGGTTGGGCGGTCGAGCTATCAAAGTCATGCCTTCAGGTCCGAGACATAATCCAGAAGACAATGTGGAGGCAGTCTTCCATGATCGAATGCATTGGAAGATTCTCCCCTGCACTCTGAAACTTAGCAAGGTTCACACACCAGTTTCATTTGTGTGTGTATTGACCTCTCTGCATGCTTACAACCCCGTGCTGGCAGGCTGCAGTGGACTGTCCTCGGTGCACAGGCCTTTTGGGTGGGGGGTGTTGTCACGGACGGTCACCCACCATCCCGCTTTTAATGTAGTTTGTCAGTATTATTACCATTTTTTTTTATGTGTGTGTAAAAGAAGGGATTGCAGCTGTGTGCTGTCAAACTTTTTCAGGAGAAAAGTCTATCCGTCCGTGTCGGTATGCGTTCATCCTTTGCACCGCATGAACATTGCGTTTTGTGAGATACCCTATAGTTTGAAAACTCGTGGAGAGCTCACTGAGTCATTGAAGTTTATTCCCCTTTGATCGCAGCTGGCGTTTGGAAAATTCTTATTTTTACACGATGGACCACGAGTGAGAGACCCACGTTTCACTTGGCGAGGCATTTCATAACTCCGTGACGAAAGGCCACTTGTCTGCCTGACGTGTATCTTAGGGTGAGACAGAGTAATCCCCTATTCCCTCCCCAACCAAGTCTTCAACTTGACCCTTCTTTTCGCTGGGGTGACCAGCTGTCAGCCGATCGCCATGGTGAAGGGCTGCTGGTGCTGTCGGCTCCGAGGTTCCGGACTGTCAGTTCGCTGAGGATCAGCCTGCCGGGCCCCACTTTTCCCCTCCTTTCCACCCGCAGTTCTGGTGAGTTTATTTTCGTGCTTCTTGTTTTCTTCATGTCGCATTCCACAGTGGTATCGCTTGTAAATTAAAAAATTAATATTTTTATTCAAAATCTGTCCCGATTTTGTACTGTGCCGGGGCAGTACTACAAGTGTGGCAAGTATTGTGGTTTTCAGTCGCGCTGCGAGCGTTAGCCTATTTATAAATAGGAAGAGCAAGTTTCAAATTTTATTTTAAATGCGCTACGCTGAAGCGTACATTCTTCTTGTCAGCGCGATTTGGTCAGACACAGAGCGTTGCCGCGCGCTCTTATTTTCCATTTTGGCTGAATCATTATTTTTGTGTACTCCGTCAGAGAGAGGAGTAAATGCTAGTTTTGATTCTATAAATTATAAAATTATTGTATTTTAAATTTAAGGAAAAGAGAAAAACTTCAGGCCGGAACGCGGGTAGAGTGAGTACCGCGCGACTCCCTTGGGTCGGTAAGCGAGCGTTCCTTCGCGGCGCCCCTGGTTGGTTCCGCTCCGCATGTTTGTCTATTTGTTTTATGTATGTTTTATTTTGTATGTCTCATTTAATTTAACTATTATATTATTCCTTTAATGTGAATGTGGTTATGGGTTGTTGTAATTTTATCGCAAGTCAAACACGTCATCTGACTTGTTTTCTTTATCAGTTTTTTTTTATATACCTGAGCCTTCAGATTGAAGGGTATATATATTATGACAAAAAGTTTCACCTCAGGGTAAACGAATTTGTGTTTTTTTTAATCATTAGAGAGAAGAGAAAACAAAAATAATAACAATAATGAAATGTGCAGTAAATAATTAAACTAGGTTCAGTTCTTTGCGGGTAGCCCATTTCGCCAGGTAATACCTGCACCACACCTATATTTTCCAGCTGTACCTAGAATGTATTCTATTGCCCCTTTTATAGGGCTGGGTTTTGTTTCTTGTTTCCGTGTTGACAGGTGCCGGTCCCGAGACGCCGTCTGGATATTACCATTCCGAAGCTGTATGAAGAGGAGCCGGACGCTGAACGTGGGGTCCTAAGAACGAGGCCAGAACGCCCGTTCCTTGAGTATCACTTCTTCGGGATGCACCTTTTTCCCTGTTCTAACATGAAAAGACTTTAAGCTAGGTTTATTTTTAGCTGTGTATTGTGGTGTTTGGTGATGCCTGGCGTGGTGGGAGACATTCTGTTTGGCTGTGAGGTTTGTGAGGTATATGAGTGTTCATGCATTGTGTAAGTGTGCGAATGTTGATGAATAGCTGTGTGCTGGGATTGACCCTGGTCCAACTTCATCTTAATTTGTTTCTCCCTGTCCGTCTCTTCTTTCTTTATTTGGGATAGAATAGTGTTGTTTAAAATTTAGTTTGTTCCCTGGGCGCATGGTGTGGGGTCCCTTTTGTTGGGTTATTTTGTCCATTAAGTAAATCTTCTTTTATGGTGGCTGTCATCTTCTATTTTTTTTCCCTCTTTCCAATTTATCTCTCTATCCACACTCTTCTGATAAGGTCGTCCTCTCCACTAGGTGTGAATGAGATATTTTCATGATTTAATAAATGTGCTTATTTGGTTTTATTGTTGTTTTCCACGAGTGGTTGGAGTGTGTGGGTCAGTGAAGTGTTTGTGCCCTGCCTGCCCTCTCGTCCTCTCAATCCTCACATCCTGATACGTGGACCTTGACCGCGACACTCACTGTGCAAAAAACGTCTCTCAGAAAAGTCTATCAACACTCCTAAATTAAACGCTTCCTTCGACCTGCATTCACAAGCAAGCTCCTTTTTTCAATCTCATAATCAATCAAACTAAACTATGGGTCTACTCTATGGACTCGCTAGCGCATTACTCTCAAACCAATGCTAAAAGCCTACACCAGCCGAGCACTCAAATTAGTCCTCCTAAAAAACAGTAGTCTCCTAGAATCAGACTATAAAAAGGTTCAAATACCCCTTAAAAGTCTGAGATTATAATAACAACAAAGGATCAGAATGCACAGAATATGTCCGGGAAGGCACCCTCAACATTAGTTCGCAGATACTCACCTTAATTCTCCAGGACTAACCCAAACCACATTCCCTGTTTCCTAGAATTGACTTATTCAAATCCAGTTTAACATATCAGTTCCTTGTCAATGGAACTCGCTCCCTGAGTCACCAAGCAACACGCAATGTACAACATCAACCTCAAACACCATTATTTCATCCATGCTTATGTGCAAATACTCCCAATCCGCATAAAATCCACCACCAACCACAACCACCCCACTTTAACCTTACGTATGAACCTGATTATATGAAGTGATTTGGTACTTGAAATGCAACATGCTACGCTGTTCACTAAGTATGACTTACAACGCGCGCGCGCGCGCGTGTGCGCGCGCGGCGTCTGTGTGTGTGTGTGTGTGTGCTGCGTGACGTGCGTGACATGCGTGCACGCGTGCGTGGCGTGCGTGTGTTAGTTTCTTTAGTTTAACGTCTGTTCACCCTCAAGTGATATTAGACGTGGGGATGGAGGGGGGGGGAGGACAAGGGGTAGGAGATAAGGCTGGGAGATAGAGGAGAGGTGGAGAAAGGACAGGGAAGGAGAAGATCAATCGAATGAAGATGGAGAGGGTGGATATAAAGTAGTGACTGATTGTGCATGTGAAATGCTTCAATAATTTTGTTTAAAAAAAAAATCCCGAGTGTCGGTACGAGTGTGGGTGTGTGTGTGTGTGTGTGTGTGTGTGTGTGTGTGTGTGTGGTGTGTGTTAGTGTGTGTGCGTGTGAGTGTGAGTGTGTGTGTGCGTGTGTGTGGTGTGTGTGTGTGTGTGTGTGTAAGAATGCATATGTAGAAAAACAAAAAAATATGTTGAGGGGAGGGAGGGGGGTAGCAACAAACAAGTAATCAACAAATAACCCAAAAAAGAATATTACAACCAAACTGAAACCAAAATATACCGGTTACTCAAGAAGAATACCAAAAGGGCTTATATGCATTAATTCAGCAAAGTCGCGAAAAGATGAAAATCATTACACTATTCTTTCATCGTTGACGGTCTATTAATCGAGTAAGCTACCTCAGTCTCAAGTAATTTGGTCTTTGATGTTAGACAGTGCACTAGCAGATGATTCACTTAAATAAGGTTCCCGCACATACACATTTGACGTCTTTAACAGTATTTTGTTTGAAAGCAACTAAACGAATCTTAAACACTCAAAGATGTAATTACATATCCTTGACCCTGCATCAGACATATGCCTTAGCAATCACAAATTGAATTCAGTGTCCTCGGAGCCATTTATGCAAGGTGAGAGAATATTGCTCTCTGATGTCCTTCAAAAAGTTGACAAATTCCCCTCGGCTACTTTTTCAATGATCTACGGGGGGGGGTTGGTGGTGATGATGGGGGGGGGGGGGGGGGGGGTGGGCCAAATCTTAATTTCCAATGTTTAGTTAAATGCCCCTTCAGTATTCGAGCTGCATTCTATCTGCTCTGTCAACCATTCATAGAGCATACTCCGCAGAGGACGAACCCCATTAAAAAGTTACACTAATGTCTTGTTTTACAATTTATGAATTAAATGGTTGATTTGCAGATACATTCCAACACGCTTTTTGATATTATGACCTTATGATACTTTGTAATAGCCGATTTTGAGTAACCTCAAATCAATATTTTACCAGCAATTACGGAAGTTCCTTCATATGCGCAATGACAATAAATGGGCAATCAATCAGCAGTGAAAAATAGAATAATGCTGACCCTATAATGATAACGTTGACTGCTTCAATGTAGGAATTACAAATGCAGCCGCCTGAGTTACCATTATCAAGTACAGACCCAACTGTAAATACTTTAAATGCAGTCAGCATAATAGTTCTCTAGGTGTTAATCTCACTAAGATTTCTAAAAAAACTAGTTTTTGGAGGAGATTTTTGTTCAAACCAGCATGATCAATATCAAAGATAGGTTTTGTCACTGGACCAGTTTCCTTTTGCTCCCTTTCTTTTCTGGTATTTTCTCTGTTACTTGTTTTGCTTTTTCGCATCAAGCGCCTTTTCGTTTATAGCTCTATCTACCCAATTTAAAATGTATTATCTTCTCCCCCTCTCCTAATCACCTTGTCCCTACTACAACTGCCCTGTCTCCCCTTCACTTGTAAGGGATATTCGCCCAGTCCACCATGACCACCTAGGCCAATCAGCTCCACGGCACTTTTGTAGAAGCTGGCCGCGCGTTGCGCCTGCGTTGGTCTAGGCAGAGTGTTTGTGGTTTGCTATAGGTGTGAGTGTGTGGGCTGACGCTAGGTCCCCCACTATGGATGTGAGTGTTCTTGTTTGAACTCCCCCCACTTTAGATCATGTTTTTTCACTTGCAGTCCCCTCTGAGCTTTGCTAAGGCGTCTCTGCTGAAGTATGGTAATGAGTAGTTGCAGTGTGCATAGGTATGTGAGAATGTGCGTGTGTATGAATGATATTCTTATTCATTTTTTTCAGATCATTTTATGGTTATCTTGCGTATTTGGTCATGAGTTTGGATGGGAGGCACATGAGGGTAACGTTCATGTATGGAGATTTTCTATATTATTTCTTGTTGTAGGTGGGGGGGGAGAGGGGGGGGGCTGGTGGTATAAAAAAAAAATAAATCAAGTTTTGCTCTAAATTTTTTTCAGCTAACTCTGTATTGAGTTTTTTGAGGCTGTTTGCTATGACGTGTTTTAAACGCCTGATTTTATAAATTCTATGTATTCAAAATGCCCTCCAATATGGCTGCCCATATGGCCGCCGTCGTACGTGTCAGTGACGTAGAGTCACTGGCTGCCTTTCCAAGGCCAACCAATAGAAGCGATTTGAGCCTGGTTCAAGGCCGCTTTATTTCATAAGCGTGTTTATATATAAAGTATAGTATCCAAGAACACTCCTCATTCCCGGCTTTAGTCGGGGATGTAAAATAGTGTTATTAACTTTAAAAGTGGAGGCCGCCATCTTTGTTTTCATTCAACATGGCGTTTTGTTTACTTCCTTCAATTTTTTGAAGATTTTCCAGGTTATAGTTTTTGGGAAGACTGACTTTGGTATCAATTTGGTTAATACAATTCTCTTGACCATTTTCATGTTGGTTGGACTTAGCCAATTGTTGACATAGCATTCCTTATTTTTCCTAAAAATTTCCACGTTTTAAGTAGGAAGCTTGCGCCTCTATATTTTTTCCACAAATATATTATTATATTTTCGCTTTAGTTTGACTTAGTCCATTCATGACTTAGCTCTGTTATAATTTATTAAAAATTTCCGTGTTTCATTCTGGAATGGACTTAAGTAATTTTCTTCTACAAAATTAATTATAATAATTTCTGTTTACTTTTAACTTAGCTTTTTCAAGTGGAAGTTAGCATCTATTTTCCAAATCTTGTTACACCTTTTGAAACATATAGCTAACTCAGTCCCTTTTAGTATGTTTCCACATAAATCTACCTGAACCCAGCAGACCGGTACTAATGAACTTTTTTTCATTTGAGATTTCACACTCTTGTTCGGATGAGTGAATAACCCTCATCCATGGAATAACAATTGTTGTTGTTTTTATAACTTTGTCCTTTTATCATTTATACAACTAAAAACTGTTTGAAGGCCTATCCCTTTGTTGTCCTTGACGTGAGTTGAGATTATTTAATACTTAGTGAGTTGACACACATTTAAGACTTAAGTCTACTTAGTCTCAGAAGAGGAAGAGCATTTGCTCTTGCAGACTTCCCTTTTGACAGAAGTAGACGTGCAGAATTTCTATAAGTGGAATTGGCGCTCAGACAGGTTCGAGTCCTATGTTTCTCCTTTAGAGCCAAGAATCGGACCTGCCACCTTTGACAGACATTTGATGCAGACCGTAGGGGCTGCACTGAGAAACCCCCTCCACCGTCCACTAACCTGGTGCTTCAGTGAGAAGCAGGGCCCTCAGCGCTGCACTGCGTGACAGCCCGGTCCGCCGAGACTGCGTGTTTGGCAACCTCGCAGCGAAACCTTCTGGCCTGCGTCCGCGTACCCTTTCCTCTCCTACTTGAGGGGAAGGTCTTCATCGTCCTTGCAGAGCTCCCCCACTCTCGTTCACTGTTCTTACTACAGGGAGGGGGGTAGAGCCTTTCCAGCAGTTTGGGCTCCAGAAAGTCAATATTCCGCCATTAACCCCCCTCCCCCCCCACCCCCCCCCCCCCCGCCCCCCCCCCCCCTTTTTAGAAGAACAAGCTTCTTTGAGTAGATCGATGGACTGTGATTTAGTTTGTGGCGGCGTTGTTACCTCTTTTCTACAAGGACTGTGTTCGTTTACTTGTACTTAGGCTGGTTTTCGCGTGAAAACCCCAGTTTGAACTTGGCGTGTCCTCTTTGGTTAATATTTCAAGTTGTATTACAGAGTAATAATTAACACGGTTTAGTTAATGTTTCTTTCTTCTTCTCCGACATTGATTCGGGTGGGGGGAGTGATGAGGGGGGGGGGTGGGGGGGGGGGGGGGGTGGGGGGGGGGGGGGGGGTGGTAGAGGGGGGGGGGGGGGGGGGGGTAGGGGGGGGGGGGGTTGATTGGTAAATTGTAGTTGGTCCATTTCCTTTGTAATGATAGTTACCTTCGTGCAGGTTTTAAAACGCAGTGGATAGTCCACTTGTTAATGATAATGCTCTCATTTGTATGACTGTTATCCTCTCTCTTCATTTTGTGCCAACCAAGTCCATCTGTTTCTCTAGTCTTCTATACTTCTATTCTAACTAACGTTACTCTCTGATATTTTGTTCATTTGGAGAGAGTGAGGTCTAGAATGTTTATGTATATGTATTTTGTGGAGTGATTGTAATTAAAGAATTGAGAGTGTACCTTGTCTTTGTCATAGTGGTGGTGGTTGCGAGTTGGGGGACTAAAAGGGCTCAAAAACTAACCCCCTTCCCATAGGGGAAGTTACATTGGGGAGATGCGGGGTATCGTTTAAAGGAAGGTAGGTTAGGATGGATTTTGTTGGATATAAGGGTGTCTCGTCTTGTGTTGTTGTTCGATAAGAGCAGGGGTATGTTAGCTGTGTATAGTGGTGGAGTTTGTGGGAGTACCCCGGGGCCTAAGCCAGGGGAGGCCCTGCCACTAGGATAAGGTAACTTTTTGGCCAGCCTTTGCCTAGGCGCGCTTACTTGGGCAATCCTCTGTTTGGTACTCTACTTCTCTCATCTTCCTTCTCTCACTTTCCTCATTTTCAATCTTCAATTCTTATTTTCCCGTTTTCCCTTCCCTTCCCTCCCCCCTCCCCACTATTTTGTGGATTTGTCGTGAGTTACCCCATGCCGAGTCTGTAAAAGGAGTAGTGACTCGTCAGCGATGTCGCGCTAAAAAAACCCACGACGCAAACCTTCCGCCGAGTAGCTCCTACAGACACGGTCAGCTCCGTCCTACAGCGCGTCCTTGGATCAGGAGTGTCGACTTACAGTACGAACATAAACCTCGACATCCTGTGACTTCTCTTATCTCTCCAGTTCGGTACTTCGACTTTACTTCTAAAGGTTTACCACTCGACGCCTGGGGTTTCGTGCTTACACCGTCTCGCGTTCACGACACAGTGATGCAAGGGAGATCTTTCCGTTTCGGACGATTTCGATGAGATCTCAAGATAAGGCCTTAGGGATACGCTTGCGGACTCACCATCGAGCAGCTTCCTGCCTCTGTTCTCCAGGAAAGAAATGCGTCAGAGGATGCCTTGAGGACTGGAGGTCCTAGCGCCGTGAAGATACGTCTGAGACAGGAGGGCCAAGCAAGAACCACAGAGAGAGGATGTTGGCACAGAGTAAAGAGAATTCCAGAGACAGGAGGCCTCGTAGAGAGAGAGAGTTATGAGAGACAAGAGGAGCTAAGGAAGAAGATCCAGAGACAGGAAGAACTTAGGAGGGAGGAGCAGGCCGTTACGTCACAAGAGCTTGACGGCAATACAGGCAGCAGCAAACAGACAGTAGAGGGTTTAGCTTTGTTGGCGAGTGATGTGGCTAGCACAGGCTTCTAACGATAAATTGAAGCTGGACCCATCGACGACCACACCAATATCGACACAAACCTGGCACACTTTGAGCGAGTCGTACCGTTATATTCTAACGGGAATGGCCGAAAGAAGTCTGGGGATCTATGTTATCAACTCATCTTCGAGGGAAGCACGCAATGCTTATGTCAGGCTAGACCCGTAAACAGCTACTGACCTATGAAGACCACAAGAAAAGCGCTTCGCTGGAGAGTACAAGAGAACTCCTGAGTTCTACCGGCGCAAGTTTCGGAAGCCCGCAAACAGACCGACTAAACCTCAAACAGTTCCTCCGGCGCATCGAAGTTCCTGGAGGCGGTGGAAATTATTTCCCCAAAAAGTTGGGGGAGTGTCCTGTTTCCTTTGAAAGGCCTGTACGATCTGATCTATATAGAACACTATTAGTTAACCTTCACGCGGAGATTTTTAGCTACATTTGTCTTTGAGAAGAGACCCAAGACGCAGAGGAGTGCCGCAGAGTTGGTTTTTTCCAACACCTCGATGCCAGGAGGGAACTAAACTGAACCATCCTGTGCAAGTCCATCCGCCAACAGCCCAGCGACGAAAGGTGGTGGAGGAGTGTCTCATCAGAAGACATCGGAAGGTCGCAGTGGCTCAGTCGGGAGGCAGCAAAGAGGAGACACATCCAAACCCAATAAAACCAGGCAACCGCCAACCATACGACTGTTAGGAAGGACGGGACCACCCCGCTGTTTACCGATGCCATCGAGTAGGTCCTTTGGTAGGGAATGCCCGCACAACCAAGCCAGAGCATGGGACAGCTTCACCAACTACCACGAAAGACGTTATCTGACGTACCGGTGTCACTCTGCCACGCAGAGCGAGGAGAAGCCATTCAAACCCCGTGTTAAATGTTCGAGTCAACGGCCCCCCAAGGGGGCCTGCAACCAGTTTTCCGTGAATCGGGGGCAGACCACTTTTTTGTCAAACCGAAAATTGTGTCGGCCTCAGCCAACTACACAGGCAACTAATGCTGAATTGGAAATGGCTAGACTTCTGGCTCACGCTGCAAATAACCCCCACTGCAGTGGTAGATCTGGAAATCCTATCACCTTTGTGACAGAGTGATCGCCGTCGTGATCGAGAGAATTAGACAGATTTCTTCATCGGGAATCAGGTCCACACGTGTAAATGGAGATTGGCTGAAGTTTCACGTACCTCGACGGAACTTATAGCGCAGTACAGAGGACCCGAGGACAGAAGAAGAGGAAGCCAAACCCGTCAAAAAACCCGTTTCCGTGATTACGTACAAGGTCAGAATAAAACTGCGAAGTTGAAACAGCTCCAGGCGCCGTGATCCACCTTGGCATCTGCTAGCAAACGCGCGTCAAGGCGGGAAGAGTACCAGAGGGCTCCGAACTGTCCCTTTCCGCTTTGCCAAGGGAATTCTCCAATGAGTCTTCTCAAAGGATGGAGAGCGTACACACAAGTATGTGTGCCACATTATCTGCTCAAGACTGTGCTACAGATCGCTCATGATACCCCACAGGAGGTCACCTAGGGTGCCAAAAAGACCATAGAGCGGAATTGTCCCATCATTCTACTGGCCAAGTTTGTGTAGGCGACGACGACGAACTGTATATTGCCCAGTCTTGCGCCAGTGCCAGAAAGTGACCCTCCAAAGGGAAGGGTCCCGAAGGCTCCGAAAGGGAGTTTTTTCCGTTGACGGAGACTCCATTTGAGAAGTGATGGGGTCCGATCTCGTTATGGACCAATCAAGCCAGCTGCAGGACGAGTGGAGCCCGTTTCAATCCTTGTCCAGGTGGACTTTGCTACGCGTTACCCCAGAAGCAAGTCCCTCTCAAAGAATCTCGAGCGGAACGGTCCGCCGAAGCCCTTTGGACCAATGTGACCAGACTGGGTACCTCGAGAGGTGCTGTCAGAATACCAGGGGGTTCAATACCACGGGCAAGATCATGGCTGAAGTTCAGCGACTGCAAGCGATCAAGGGACGCACGACCACACCATACCATGCTCAGTGTATGAATGGTAAAGAGGTTCAACGGAACGTTGAAGACCATGCTCCGAAGTATGTGCACTGAGGATCGACAAAACCCTGGATCGCAACATACCTGCGTTGTCTCATACGCGTATGTGAAGTTCCCCATGTGAGTACGGTATTTTCCCCATTTGAGCTACCCTACGGAAGAACGTTCGAAGCCCCATGGCTATCATAGAGCGATCTGAGGACGAAGCATCAACAACCAGTACAAGGAAGTTCCTGCAGAAGTACGTGTTCGAACCTTCGCAACAAGATCGAGCAACACCTGTAGGAATAGCCCAAAGAGAGCCTTAGCAAGGAAGAGAAAGACAGAAGAAGTTCTTCAATCGTCGGGCGACGCACCGCTTCTTCAAGGCAGGTGACCGTGTGGAGCATCTGCTATCCTTGTAAGCACAACAAACTGAATTAGCTTGGAGGGGTCCCGTTTACGGTGGAAAAAGGTCGGCGAACTGTGACTACAGAATCAGGTCGCCAGAAGAAGAAATTATTCCATGTCCACAACTTCTCAAGGGATTCGTGGAACGACCAGCTTCTCTCGCGTCGTGGCCGTCATCGATGAGGTCCAGGAAGAACCGCCGAATGTGTCAGAAATTTCACTGATTCCACTTCATTGCTGAGGAGACAAAGGAAGACGGTGAATTTTGGACCCAGCCTGCCCAGAGATTCAGCCAGTATGTCGCGAGATCTTGTCCCAGCATGAGGAGGTAGTTTCGGATCTTACAGCTGAGAACCTCTCTCACCAGGTCACAATCAAGTGATTGCAACGAGCCCGAAGAGGACCAAGCAGTTTCTTACCACTTCCTTTTGCAACGCTTACACTTCATCGCAGAGAAGCGAAGACGATGCAAGAGATGGGAGTTATTGAACCATCTCATCCCCCATATAGCACGCCAAGTATTTGTGGACAAAAGGATGGCAAGTAAGAGTTCTGCATTGACTACCGCAGAATCAACGATTGGGATATGGATTCTGACCAATGCCGGACATGGAGTTCCTTTTCGTAAATTGGAAGCAATTACATGTCCAAGCTGGATCTTTCAAAGGGTTACTTACTGGCAGACCCAAAAGCAGAGGAGGACAAACCGAAGAACAGCATTTACCACAACCGCAGGGATGTTTTTTTTCAATGGACGGTGGATGCCTTTCGGTCTGAAGAAAACGGCAGGAGCCATCTTTTCCCTCGATGATGAGGCAACTCCAACGACCACTTAAAACCTGCCCGAGATGACCAACTTTCATGGACGACGTGCTTGATAGCGACCTCGACAAGGAACGACATCTGCGAGTGTCTGAGAGCTTTGTTTGGCCGACTCTGTGAGGTGCATTGTCCCTCGTCCGACCAGTGCTCCTTGGGGTTTCAAGCAAAAGAGTATCTTGACATGTTGGGGCCGAGGCATGATTCTACCAGAACCGCTGAAAACCCATAAGATCAAGAGATGCCGCTGTCATACAACGAATAAGCAGATCCAAACCTCTTAGGGATTGTCGGATCCTACCGTCGTTTCATCCCTCATTTCCCGCCGACATTGGCGCTTCCCTTACGGATGTCTACCAAGAAGAGACTTTCCCAACAAGGTCCGAATGGACTTCCTAAGATGCAGACCTGCGTTCGATAAGTTGAAGGATAACCTCTCGTCAATCCATGTGTGTCTTGCCTAGGCTCGAACTGCCGTTCGTCCTTCGAACAGACGCCTCTGACCAGGACTGGGAAAAAAAAAAAAAGCCCATTTATTTTATGCTGCTTACCAGGATCAGGACAAGGACTCCAGATCGTCGCTTGCGCCAGCAAAAAGCTCTTGCCAGCCGAAAGGAACTACTCCAACCATTGAAGCGTGAATGTTTGGCAGTAGTCTGGGCAGACAAAAAAAAAAAGAAATTTATCCGTTGTTGTAAGGGATATCCTTTTGTGGTCCAATCATACCACAAGCCCTTGGAACACCTGGAAGGACTGAAGTCAACCAACAAGATTGATGCGCTGGGCTTATTGCGTTACAACCCTACGACATCCTGGTGAAGCCATCCAAGGAAACGAGAAACTAGGGGCAGACTACCTCAGCCTACATAAGGAGGTGAGAATCCTGTGAGACCTGGTCGTGTTGTTAGACTCAACCTTGGTTTCGTCCCCTTAAGGGGGAGTATTGTCACGGACCAGTTCCTTTTTGCTCTTTCTTTTCTAGGTATTTTTCTCTGTTACTTGTTTGCTTTCGCTCAAAGCGGCCTTTCTGTTAGCTCTATCTACCGCTATTATAAAATGTATTTTCTTCTTCCCCTCTCCTTCACCTTGTCTACTACAACTCCTGTCTCCCCTTCACTTTAATGGATATTCGCCCAGTCCACTCTTGTCACCTAAGGCCAATCATCTTCAAGCACTTTAGAAGCTGGCCGCGCGTTGCGGACCTGTGTTGGTCTTGGCATAGTGTGTGGTTTGCTATATGTTGAGAAGTGTGTGGGCTGACGCTAGGCCCCCACTTGGGAAGTGTTGTGTTCTTGTTGAACTCCACTAGCAGTATTTCACCTGCTGTACCCTCTGAGCATTGCTAATGCGTCTCGGCTGAAGGTTGGTAATGAGTAAGTTGCCTGTGGCATAGGTTTGGTGAGAAATGTGCGTGTGTATGAATGAGTATTCTTATTCAATTTGTCAGTTCATTTTTGTTTTCTTGCGTTTTGGTCATAGGAGTTAGGATGAGGAGGCACATTGAGGGTTAGTTCATGTTTGGGAGTTTCTATATTATATTTCATGTGTAAGGAATGCAGGGTGAATACATATTGCTCTAAATTATTGTTTCAGCTAAATCTGTATTGAGATTTAGGAGGCTGTTTGCTTGACGTGTTTTAAACGCCTGTTTTATTAAAATTCAATGTATTCAAAAAATGCCCGCCAATATGGCTGCCCAATAAGGCCGCCCGTCGAGACGTGGTCATTGACGTAAAGAGGTCACTGCTGACCTTTCCAGGGTCAACCAATAAAAGCGGAGTTTGATGCCTGGCTCAAGGACGCTTTATTTCAAAAGCGTGTTCAAAAATAAAGTATAGTAGCCAAGAACACTCCTCTCTTTTCCCCCTGCATTAAGTCGTAGATGATAAAAAAGTTGTTATTAACTTATAAAAGTGGAGCACCATCTTGTTTGCATTTCAACATGGCGTTTTGTTTTACTTCCTTTTATTTTTTGGAAATTTTCCCATGTTTAGTATGTAAGACTGACTTGGTTCAATTTTGGTTAATAAAATTACTTGACATTTTTCCCATGTTGGTTGGACTTAGCCATTGTTTACATAGCTTTCCATATTTTTCCTAAAAATTTTTCCAGGGGGGGGGGGGGGGGGGGGGGGGGGGGGGGGGGGGGGGGGTTGGGGGGGTTTTTTTTTAGGAGGAAGCTTGAACCTATCAATTTTTTCCACAAATAAATTATTATAATTTTCGCTTTAGTTTGACTTAGTCATTCAATGACTTAGCTCTGTTATATTTTAGTAAAGAATTTCCGTGTTTCAGTCTGGAATTGGACTTAGTAAATTTCCTTCTACTAAATTATTATAAAAATTTTCTGTTTACATTTAACTAGCTTTTTCAAGGGAAATTTAGCATCAATTTTCCAAATCCTTGTTTACACACATTTGTAAATATAGAACACAGGTCCCTATTTAGTAGGTTTCCTCATTAATCTACTGAACCACTGGAGTTCGGTACTAATTGAACCTTTTGTTCATTTTGAGATTTTCACTCTGGTTCGGAGCGGTGAATTAACACATCATTGACAACAATGTTGTTGTTTTTAAAACTTTGTCATTTTATCATTTTGTCAAACTTACCTGTTTCCGAAGGCAAATGCTCCTTTGTTTGTCTTTGACGTGAGTTGAGATTATAAAAGAACTTAGGAGTTGAGATTATTTACGACTTAGTCCTATTCTACTTAGTCTCTGTAAAAGAAGAGCTGTTGCCTTGCAGACTTCCCTTTTGGACAGAAGAGACGTGCTGACTTCTATAAGTGATATTGCGCTCATACAGGTCGTGTCTATGTGTTATCCTTTAGAGCCAAGTATCGGACCTGCCACCTGGGACAGACATGGGAGTGCAGACCGTAGGGCCTGCACTGAGACCCAGCCGTCCTCTAACTGGTGCTTCAGTTGAGAAGCCACGGCACTCAGCGCTGCACTGCGCGACAGCCGTCAGCCGAGACTGCGTGTTGGTCACATCGCAGCGAACCTTCTGCTGCGGCGGCGTTCCTTTCCTCTCCTTCTTGAGGGGATGAGGTCTTCATCGTTCCTTGCTGAGGCCCCCACCCTCATCTACTGTTCAATTACTACAGGAGGGGGTAGAGCCTCCAGCAAGTTTGGGCTCCAGAAGTCAATATTCGCCAGTTAGGAGGCCCCCCCCCCCCGCCCCCGGCCCCCCCCCCCCCCCCCCCCCTTTTTAGAAGAATCAAGCTTCTGTGGTAGTCGTGGAACTGTGATTTAGTAAAAAAAATTGTGCGGCGTTGTCCTCTTTTTCTACAAGGACTGTGTTTCGTTCTTGTTCTTGCCTGGTTTTTCGCGTGAACCCAGTTGAACATAGCGTGTCATCTTTGTGAAGAGTTCAAGTTGTATGACAGAGTAATAGTTATCACGGTTTAGTTAATGTTTCTCCGACATTGATTATGAGTGATATTGTTGTGTGTTTTGACCACGTTGATTGGGTAACTTGTTGGTTGGTCATTCCTTTGTAATGATAGTTACCTTCGTGCTGGTTTTAAACGCAGTGGATAGTCACTTGTTAAGTGATATTGCTCTCATGTTGTATGACTGTTCTCTTCTCTTCTATTTTCCAACCTGTCCTTCTGTTCTCTTTCCTTCTATACTTCTAACGTTACTCTCTGATATTTTGTTCATTTGGAGAGAGTGTGGATTGATTGTTGATGTATATGTTTTTGTGGAGTGATTGTAATTAAAGAATTGAGAGTGTACCTTGTCTTTGTCATAGTGCGTGTGGTTGCGAGTTGGGGACATAAAAGGGGATCACTATCCCACTTCCATTAGGGGAGTTACAAGGTTTAATTTGTTCCCAAGATGGTACAGGTGAAAAAGATGGTTTCGGTGCTATTGCTTTGCCTTTTAATTCTGTGGAATTTATCACATCAGAGACAAACGAATGTATTGTTTGTAGTGAGTTTTAGCTCTTTTAAACAAAAATCTTTTTCGGAATCTAGCCTAGTTTCTTCCTTACAAAACGCGTCACTCGCGAACGAATTTATTACAAATTTCGCTGAATAGCTTTTCCTGTGTTCGTCAAGAGAAGAACACCTGCCTCTTTATAAACCCCTAGATTGGAAGCATGAGTTGGAACTCCAAGAGCGAGTTTGAAAGCTTTGCAATCTATGCATTTGTAATTTGTTTAATAAGTATTTTGGAGCACTAAAAAATATTTCCTGGGCGTAAATTAAACGAGATCGAACTAAGGAGTTAGCAAGGCATAAAAGTGCTTTTGTATCTTGACCCCAGCGTTGTTTATTTATGATTTTGAGGAAATTTAAAACCTTTCTCCCTTTTCCAATATGTACTGTATATGTTGATTCCAGGTAAGTTTAGATGACAGTAGACACCCAAGAACTTAACACTTTGTGCATAATTAATTACATTGCCATTGATAGTAAAAATAGGCAGATTTTCAGGGTTATAGCCTGAGTTAAACAGAACAATATTTGTTTTTTCTAATGATAACGATAATCCATGTTCCTTCATGAACCTGGTATTTTTATCTAATTCATTTTGGTATACTTTTTTGGTATAATTTAAAGCTCTAATTGGGGTATTACGCTCCATTGTTACCTTCAACCACATACATAAATCATCTGCGTACTGGGCTAAAACTGTATCTTTCGAAAGATTCTTTGGAAGATCGCTATCAGTATATTAAATAACATAGGTGATAGAACTGAACCTTGGGAAGCCCCATATGGAGTTCTCTAAGCTTTGAGTATGTGCTTCCAACTCTACTTGTATGAAACGATTTGCTAGAAAATTTTGTATATAGTTATACATATTACCATTTAAATTGTGTTTCCGAAGTTTTTGTAATAATCTGTA
>JAFLJL010005229.1:25000-33249 GCA_018398815.1 Conus ventricosus
CGCACACACACACACCCCACCACACACACACACACCCCACAGACACACACACACACACCACACACACACCCCACACACACACACGCTCAGAGAAGGTAAATATGCGGGTTCAAGACCACCCATGTTATTTTGCACGAAAACCCCCCTGTTCACATCCAAATCACGTCCATCACATGTCAATTTTGGCCAAAATTAACACCTGTTTTTTAAAAAAAATTAACGCCTCAAAACCTCTAAAATTGACGTAATTAGTGTTTTAAAACGGGGGGGGGGGGGGGGGGGGGGGGGGGGGGGGGGGGGGGGGGCTTACGTGCTAGATAAGATTTGGTGATCGTGAACACATATATTTACATTCTCTCTCCCGGGACATATAAAATTAAGGGTTTACAGAATTAATTATTTTTTTAATTGTCGTTTTTATTTTGGTTTAAAAAATGAAGGCCGAAGTAGCTACAGAGCTTATTAATATACTTTACGAGTTGGATTGGGGGAGGGAGGCTAATATAGAAGAGTTAAAAAACAGGTTTGAAGAATTAATTACTGATCTTTTTAATCGAATAGACATGTGAGAAAGTGTGAAGAAGGTATCAGTAAAATACCGATTCTTGGGCCTCAACCAGTTATAAAATTATTTGCCATATTAGTTAATAATATGGCTCCTGAAGATGTTAATCTGACTGTTTCTACCACCCACGAAGGAGTAGGTATTCGCTTTAATGAAGATCAGGTTTTACGATTAGAAAAGAATATGAATAACAGTTGAATTTAAAATTATTTTTTATTTATTTAGATTTAAAAATGGCTGCGAACTTAGTGAATCTGATTTAAAGAATTGTAATGAACTATTTGACGAAACAATGAAAGTATTAAACATTGATTTTAGTGAATTTGGGTTTGAGAATGCTTTGACAATATAAAAAAAGAAAATTGTGAACTTTTTAAACAAAAGGCAATAAAGTGAGGAACATTGATGTTTTTGATTCAGAAAAAGCAAATTTGTGGCGGACGTTATTGTAAGGTTAAATGTTTTGAAGTGTTGCAGCGCTTAGGTGAAAAATTTAAAAAGGGGGGGGTTTTACTTAATTTTATATACTTTTTTTTTTTTTAATTTAGTAAATTTTTTGGGTTTTAAAAAAGGGAAAAACCACAAGAAAAATTTGAGGATAGAAAACTTATAGGGATGGAAGAAAATATTTGGGGGCAGGGGAAAAAACAATTAAGCGATTGTTTAGTGAAGTAGACATGGACATCTTTAAAAACCCCCCACAAACTTTCAAAAAAGGGGTGGCACATGCTATCTCTAAAACCCCCAGAGTCTCTTCAACGCAAAACCGCCAGTAAAAGGGTTTTTTAGCTGTTTAAATTGATTTTTAACGCCTGTGATATTTAACATCCCGTCTGGGTTTCAAAAAGGCCCGAAAGAAGTAATCAGCTCTCAGACTTTAACTTTTAACGGGGCTGTTTAAAGGGCTTACACTTTTAAACCATGAAAGGGTGAGGGGGCCCAAAGTTAAGGGGTTCTGGCTGGTTGAAGGGCAGTCCTTGAAAAAAAATTTGAGAAAAAACAAATTTCTACCCTATAGTGGCCCAATTTCTTACATTTCTTTTTCCAAAAGATTTGGGGTTTAAAACGGCATTTTTAAAAACATACTTTAATTTTCTGACAAATGTGTTTTATGTGGTGTGTTTTAGGGGACTTGCATCCTGTCAAGAATAAATGCAAACAGATTTTTAAATTATGAAGCTTAATGCAAGAACTAACTTTGATAATTTAAAAACTTTCCCCATTAAGTATAAAAATTTTTTATATCTCAGTTTGAAGAGCAAAAAAACCCCTTTTTCACGGGAAAGTTTTCATGGTTGTAAAAGGGCTAATCTAGTGCCTCTAAGGGTTTCCCCAAAATGCTCCATTTTTGGCCGACCCACTTAACAAAACCGTAGATTTTTTTTACTTTTTGCAGTTTGTACAAAGAGCCTTTATGTATTAATAAAACAAAAACCCGGGACTGTTAGAATTTACATAAAAACCCAAAAATTTTAAAAACAAGTTTTATTTGTAGAAGTTTTTTAGTTAGAACCCCAACTATAAAAGCAGTGCTGTCTAAAAACTCATTGAAAAAGTTTTGTAGATGTAAAAACCAAACTCCTTCACCAAAACCGGGGTTTTAAAGTTTTTTAAAAAAAATGTACACAAAATGAGATGGGTACGTGGTTTATGCGGACTTAAATCAATCTTGGGGGCATTTATATGGCCCAAAAAAACCACCCATAAAAAACAAAAAAACCTTTTTAAACCCCCCATCAGTTTGTTCTTAGCTTTTATTTTTGTTAGGTCAGATGGGGCACACACACCCCCGTTTTTTTCAGAGGCCCAATGCAGCTAGCGATTTTGGCAGATGAAACAACTTTGTAATTTCTACTCCAACCCCAACCCAAATCTTTCAAAACATTTTTATGACTCCTGAAGCCAAAAACGTATGGGCTCATCTAACACTGCTGGATTTGCGGGCCCTTTGAGCTAACACCAACAGTAAAGGGGGCGGACGTAAAGGGGAACCCCGATCGCATTACTGGAAAGTTCAGAGGGGCCGGGACACAAAAATTTTTAATCTTCAACTTAAAGGTTTATCCTTTAAAAACATGGAAACTGCCTACTTCTTTCATAATTACGAGGTTTCGATTTTTCCTTTTTTCATGCAAAACCCCGTGGGCTTTGAATTTTAAGAGGGTTACCTTTCTTTTCAATTTTTCAGAAAAGTACATTGGGTTTATCTGAGGGTTTTTCCTTTTTTGACTCTGCCCAACATCGTTGGGGGAAATTTGGATAAATTTGCGGATTTGTACAAGACTTTCCAAACACTTTTAAAAAATTTCTTTGATCCTCTTTGTGCGTAAAGGAGTTTATCCTTATGAATTTTTGGGCTGTGGGGGAAAATTTTTTCGAAAAACTCACTTCCTCCTTTAAAAAGGGGCTTTCTTTTCTAAACTTAGAGGAAAAAAAAACATTAAATGGGTCTGAAAATGAATTGCACAAAAAAGCCTCGACGAAATTTCACTGTTTAAACGTGGGCGACTATCCGATAAATATTTTTTTGGCTGACGTGTGTTTTTTTAGCAGACGTCTTTTTGAATTACAGGGGAATACATGGATGAAAATTAAGCTTGACTCAGAAAAATTTATCTCCCGCCCCCGGCCTTTCTTGGGGCGCCTTTTTAAAGTTTTCCCAAAAATCCCAAAATTTATTTAATTTTTTTTATCTGGCCCCTTCAGATGATTGAAGAGGGTGGGGGAGGGGATTTGCATGGCCTAAATTTCCCTTTCTGTAAAGGCCCAAAAACCCAAAAATTTGCATTAGGATTATAAACCATCCAACTATTAATGTACTTAGGCGCCAACAAAAATTTTATGGTTGGGCTATGAGCCAACCACTTCCATTTTCGTAACTTTACAATGGGTAAAAGGATCTTAAAGTTAAAAACTGTGTTTTTTGGTTTTTGTTTTCAAGCTTTCCCCCCTGATAATCCCAAAAGGGGGAATTTTTGAAGTAGACTTTAAAAATATTCTTTTTGAATACCGATCTTCCCAAAAATTTTCCCCTAGCCGCAGAAAGATTAAAAAATGAGTCCCCCTCCCACCTAAAATTGTTCCCAAACTTCCCCAACAAAACTTTTATGTGTGTCATTTCAGTTTTACAGTTTTACCTAAGACACGGCCCGAACTGGGCTGTGTTCATAGAATAATTTTCTTGGGGATCAAAAGGGCCCTTTTTTGGACCCAAAATCAAGAAGAATTTTGGTCTTAGAACCCAAAAAAACTGATTTCTTCAGAAAAAAAACTTCTTTAAAAATGGTGAAAAACAGTGTTTTGGCAAAAACTATGGAAAATCCCCACAAGCGTAAAGATGTTAAAAATTTTGGTTTCAAAAAAAAAAAAGAATTTTTAAATTTGCCCTCTAAAACCCCAAAAATATCAAGACCTTTTGAAGATTTAAAACCGCCGCCGGGGTTTGGGATTTTTGATGAAGGGAAAAAAGGGTGTTAAGTTGGGCAAGCCGGTGTTTATGGTTTACCGTATTGGTTGTCCCAAAATTTTGAGTTAAAAATTTCTGTTTCGACTACTTTTAAACCGGGGGGTTCCAGAGCAAGGGGTTCTTTAACGACACTAATTGTTTTATTTAGACGTCCCCAAAGAAGGGCTTTTTCAAAGACTTTGAAAAAAAGTGGCTAAAAGGGGTGATGGGTTGGGACGTTTAAAGTTTACTATTCAAAAGAAAAACCCCTTTCATTCAACTGTAAAAAAGAAAGTGATTGGGAAAAATGAAGGATGAATTTTAAAGGGGGCAGTTATCAAAAAAAAATGTTGGGTTTTCGGTTTTGAAAATGTACAGCGTTGGGCCCGCCCGGGCTTCTGTAATGAAGAAGGGTAAAAGGGATAATTAAAAAAAGGTTTTTCAAAAAAAAATTTTAAACACGATAAATACAAGCCCAAACTCTTTTTAAACAAAGTATTTCATCCCCAAATGTTTTAAATTTTGGTTACTCTTCATCAAGGAAACACAAAATGCTGTTTAAAAAAAAATCACTAGTCTCTAACAAATTAAAAAAAAAGATCTTACGTCCCAAACCTGGGGTTTTTTAAAATGCTGTAGGCATTGGGAGAACTTTTAAAAAATTTAAAATTGGGTGACTTTAAATTTTTACTTAACTTTAAAAACCTCCTAGTATTATTTTAAGAACCCAAAAAAACTTAAAACAAGGGAAATTTTTTTGTTTTTTTTCTTACTTGTAAATTTTCTTGCCCTTTAAATTTTGAAAGTACTTTCTATAAAATAACCCTTTAAATTTTTACTTATTAGTTCTTAAATTGTATTTATCTGTTCTTAAAAACTATTTCAAAGAAAAAAGGGTCTCCCGCGGGGTTGTCTTTTTTTTTCAAAAAAAGTGAATCTTTTTCTTTTTTGGGTTTGTTTGGGGTTTTTTTGACTTTTCTGAAAAAAGGGGGTTAGAAAATTTGTATTTCCTTAAAAATTCCCCCAAAAAACCAAAAGCAGCCAAATTAATTTAAAAATACTTTTTATTCGTTTGCTTGTGATTGGGGTTTTTTTTTAATTGGGTTTGGGTTGGTGTTTGGGGGCGATTTCTGTTTAAAATCTAATTTAATTTTTTTTTTGTTGTTTTTGGGTTTGGGTTTTTCAGTTTTGTTTCCTTCAGCTAGGGTTTGCCCCAGCCCCAATACGCCCGGATTTTTGTTTTTTTGTAACATTATCACTTGTGGTTTCATTTTCCCTTTTTGGTCCCTTCCTTTTGGGTTTAAATTTACTTGGGGGTCATTCACTTGCTTTCCCGCGGATGGCCGGGGGGTTTCTCGCCAAATTTTTTTTATTGCGATTAAATTTAATTTGATTAAATTTTAAAATGATTAAAAGTAATTAATCCCCTGATGAATGGGGCCTTTGCATAGTTCAAATCTGTTTTACATGTCACACAAGGGGTTTTTTTAGGGGCTTGTTTTTAAAACCCGGAAACTTGTGTTAAGTCGTTTTTTTAAAAACTTCTTCTGAATCAACGGGGGGCCCTCTTTCTTTCTAACTTAGCATTAAAAATTTATTGTCGGGCCCACGGGTCAAAATTTTTTTTCCCGCTGTGCTTCTTTCCTTGCGTAGTTTTTTCTTCTCAAGTCTGATTTTGAAAAGTGTGAATTGTTCAATACTTAGTTCAAAAACCTAAAAACTGTTTAGTTTTTCCACACGCAGCCCCGAGAGTATAATCTTTCTTTTTTTGGCGTTGTTTATGAGTTTTTTGCTTGTCCCCACCCCCCCAATAGTTCGTCACAAACCCCTTTTTAAAAAGAAATAAAAAAAAAATTTTAATTTTTCCCTTTTTAAAACCCTGAGTTTAAAAGCTGGTTAATTATGCAGTGCCTTTTGTTTTGGGGGTTTTTAGTTATTCAACCCCTTTCAAAAAAGTTTGTTAGGAATAAAAACCCCCCAACCTGGGGAAAAAAAGAAGATTCGCCAAAATAGTTTTCAACCTTTTTTTTTTTAACCCCCCCAAAAGATTATTTTATTAAAAAACACCTAGACAGCCCCTTTTTTAATTTTTGATTTTTTTTATTATTTTTTTTGTTAAAAAAAAGATGAGTGAAAAAAAGGGTTTCAATACGATTTACCACTTGCTGTGATTTGCGGTTTAGCATAGGGGTTTTTGCGTTTTAGCAAAAAACATGTTTTGAATGAAGCCCGGGGGGAAATTTGGAAGGTTAGACATTGAGGATGGGTTTAAAGGGTTTTGTTGTAATCCCCTGCAGGGTTGCGTCAAAAGACTTTTTTTGTTTGCACAGGGAATTATCCCGAAATTTTAGTTCATAGAAAGTTTTAAAAATGAGTATTCTTAGTGACAGGAAAGGTTTCTACCCTCGCCGCCTAGAATGTCTGGGTTTTAGAACCCTCGAAAGAAAAAGAAATTGCGAAAAATTTGGGTTTTAAATTTTGGGTGCTATGGGGGCAATCTATATTCTTGCCCCAAAAACCCAATTTTTAAAAACTAAAATTAAAATTTTTCCGTCCCCCTTATGGATAATACAAAATACAAAATATTTATTTCCTAAAAGGGGGTTGGAAAAGGAAAGACCCCTATTGAAAAAAAAGGGGGTAAAGCTGCTAGATGTCTGAATTTAGATGCCAAAAGGGCTGGTTTCAAAAAAGGCCCAAATTTTGGGAAATATATCTGCCTGCCCCAAAAAAATAATAAGGCCTCGATTGTTTTAAATTTAGTTCCTAATGACACCCCCCGATGGACTTGCTGTATCTTCCCCATGACAAAGTTAGAAAAAAAAGTTTAAGTATGCTCTAACAGTTGTTGACATGGCTTCAAGATACAAAGACGCTGAGCCTTTAACGGATAAAAGCTCAACTGCTGTGGCTGTGGCTTTACAACAAATATACATGCGAGGCCCATTAAGTATCCTAGGATGGTTCAAGTTGATGATGGAAAAGAGTTTAAAGCTCTGCCAACCAACTGTTTTTAAAACATCATGTTACAGTTAGGAGAGGGATCCAGGCAACCATCGATCACAAGCCTAGTAGAAAACTTTAATAAGAATCTAGCTGAACGCCTGTTTACCTATCAATATCACAGAGAAATTATGGACACTACGAAGTACAGAACGCGTAACACAGAATGGGTTAGGAGATTGCCATCAGTCTTACGTTGCCATGAACAATGAAGAATTTAAAGCAACAGGCCTTAAACCAGTAAACGCAATCAAGTTTAAAAAAATTAGCATTACTGAAGATGGGCAAGGTTAACAAAAACTCTTGCCGTTTGGACTAAAAGTAAGATACTTGTATGCTCCTGGAGAGGCAGAAGGCGTGTTAGAATTAGAGCTACAGATCCCATATGGAGTGTAGACGTTTATGAAGTTGAAGAATCATGAAAACAACCCCTCCCGTTTATTATTTAAGAGAAACTCTTTCTGCTAGCGGTGCTACTACGTCTAAAAGGCCTGCCCCTAAAAGATCCTTTGTTCGTGAAGAGCTGCAAGTTGTCCGCCAAAACACAGTTAGTTAACAAAAAAAAAAGTGTTTGCTAAACTTATAATTTTTTTTTTTGTTAAACTTATTTTTTTGCTCTATTTTGGGTTTAACTGATCGTGTGTTTGTTTTTCAATGTTCTGTTTAATCGCATCAGTGTGTCTACCTGTCGTGAAGTAAAGTCTTTCTCCACTCCTTTTGAAGTTCAATTTTCTGTCGCCTGTAATCCTCACCGTCAGCCATAAGCTTCTGAAATTCTTCGTCCGTAATGTTTCATCCTGTAATGATTTGCTTATTCTTAATCTTAATGAACAAAGTTTTGCTGATGCTAGAGCTACAATGGCAGTGTGCTTTTGTAATTTAGGAGTTATTTTTTTTAAAACAGCACTTACAACCATAGACATAGCGCCTAAACCTAAACCAAGGCCCCCTAATGCTAAAGAGGTGGCGCCCCGACCCCGGTGGCTAAAACGGCAATGCCAGACCCCGCACTTACGCTAGCTACAGCTGATGAGCCAGTATTACATAAGAAAGAGTATTTAAAGCTTTAGCATATTTCTTTCTAGTAACTCTTATACTTATCCAAGTCGCTTTCTATTTCCTTTTGAAGTTCAGTTATTTGCTCTAACTAAACTGTTGAACCTCATTTTTAAAGATTATTCTTATAATAATCTATATTGTTACAGTGATTTACAAACAAGGGATTCATAAATCGTA
>JAFLJL010005230.1:0-34383 GCA_018398815.1 Conus ventricosus
ATGTCTGTATAAGATTCTACAATTTATTTAGACATGGTGAAGTTGACAGCTGTTCATCGTATAATTGCTTTTGATCAAGAACAGTTCATGAAACATACATCATGAAGAACACTGATCTCAGAACTAAATCCACAGATGCTTCAGAAAAAGACTTTTCAAGCTGATGAACAACAGCTGTTTTGGAAAGACTATGGAGAATCCGCACAAGCGCAAAGATGTTAGATTGGTCACTAAAGAGAACGAGCAATTAAGCTGACTTCAAAACCTAATTATCAGACTTCAGAAGATTTCATGACCAGCTTTTTGGTATAATGATGAAGAAAAAGAAAGTCAAATTAGACAAACCTGTATTTATTGGGTTTACTGTTTTAGAATTATCAAAGCTTTTAATGTTAGAATTTCTTTATGACTACTTTAAACCCCTGTATCCTGAGTCCAGAGTACTTTACACAGATACAGATAGTTTTGTTATAGATATCCCTACTGAAGACATCTATAAAGACATGGAAACCGAAGTGGCTAAAGAAGCGAGTGGATGGTACGACACATCTGATTACCCTAAAGATTCGCCTTTACATTCATCCGTTAATAAGAAGGTTTTAGGAAAGATGAAGGATGAATTATCTGGAAAGGTGATCAAGGAGTATGTGGGGTTAAGGTCGAAAATGTACAGTATTTCAAGCCAGGAGAAAACCATTAAGAAAGCAAAGGGAATATCTCGCAGTGTTGTGCAGTCAAACATATCGCATGACAACTATAAAGAAGCATTGTTTGACAATAAGACTTTTCATCATGACAACGTAAAACTGCGATCTAATCTACATGAGATCAACACAACTGTTGTAACAAAGAAGTCATTAGATAGAACAAACACAAAACGAGTATTTGTTAATCCAGAGTTTTCATATGCAATAGGGCACTGGAGAACGTCATAATTATATTTCTTCTTCACCGAGGCTTCACCGAGGGGTTTATATTTTTCATCAACTTTTATTATAAGCTCAAGCATATCTTCATCCAATTCAGCTTGATGTGCTCGAATTTTTTTTATTATTTCAAGATATCCTTTTCCCAATTTAGGATTTTGGGTTGTAGGTGATCTGGATGTTTTAGCATGTATTGATTAATCCTCATAAATATATGTCTAATAGCAGATTTTTTTTCAAATGATTCTTGTAACATTGTCAAGGTCTCTTCCTTTATCATTCTTGTTTCGTCTTCCATTTTAGACTCAAATATATTTCTGTAAAACTAATTAAACAACTGGAACTGTGTCTGGTGGGATTATCTGCAGTTCTTCCTTCGCAAAAGATCTTTGAGGAGCCGGTTGTTTTGTTGTGTCAGTTTCTCGTAAATAATACACGGGCGGATTCATCTTTACAATTCTTTTTATTTCATATGGATCAACACTCCAAACTGGATCTGTTGCCCTGATGCGAGTGTCCCCTTCCGCTTCCCCGGTAAATAAAGGTACCTTACTTTCAAACCAAACGGTAATAGTTTGCTGGGTGTACTGGAGTCTTCAGCAACTTTTGATTGTTTTTCTTTTGATTGCTTGTACTGGTTTAGCCCTTTAAATTCTTCATTATTCATTGCGCGCAAAACTGAGGGCAGTCTTCTAACCCATTCTGCGTTGCGAGAATTGTCAATCAGCTCTCTGTGATACTGGTAGGAAAAAAGTCTTTCGGCTAACTGTTTGTTAAAGTTTTCAACCAAAGCCTGTGATCTATGAACTCCCGGAATGCCTCTTTTAATGGTAACTCTATGTTTTAACAATAATTGATTCACTTGGCCTTTAAATTCTTTCCCATCATCGACTTGAATCATGCGAGGATAAGTTAAGGGGCCTCGTTGGTATATCAGTTGTATGGCAACAGCAACAGCAGAAGCACTCTTTTGTGTTAATGGTTCCGCATCTTTGTATCTTGAAGCTATGTCAATGACTGTAAGTGCGTACTTAAATCTTTTTCGTCTAATCGTATGAGAGGGTAAATATAGAAGATCCATTTGATGGGTGTCGTTTGGAGTTGTATTCACAAAGTGTGGTCTCTGTATTCGTCTAGGCGCAGGTAAATAAATTTGCCAAATCGCTTGTTTAGATAACCATTCTTTTGCTGTTTGTTCACTGACTCCCGCCGCTTGGCTTAGCTTTTTTATTGCCGTGATTCCTTCCAATATCCTTTGGGCGAATAATAGATTTTGTTCATTTTTATTCAGCCAATATTATGTGCAATAAAATGCACAATGGTCATACCAACGACAATAAACGCGATTTCTTGCATCTTTTGTTTTTCTGATGGTTGATAAAAGTCACTGAATTTTGGTGGGGGCAATGTCTCGATTGGTTTGCCCGTTACTAGATAATACTCTTTTATTGCTTGATCAACATCTTTAAATGTGTAAGCTGCATGCCCCCGTTTTTTCAGTGTGTTATCAATAAAATCTAACTGCTCAATTCTCTGCTTTTCATAGGTGTCTTGTGCTGCGGCTAGTTGCTCCATAGCTTTGTTATGTCTTTTTCTCTCGCCGTCATCCCGCAGTTTACTAAATGCGTAATTACTTCCGCTAAAAGCAAGCGCATTCACCACAGCGCCACCTATCATCATTACGAGTGAAGCCATTTTTTATAAATGTATTTTTTATTTTACATATTTATACTGTCTGGAATTATTCCTTGCTTAACTAGAAAATCTTTCGTAGCAAATGAAGCTGTAATAATAGCAATCAGTTTTGCTGAAACCTCAAAGTCTAGTTTGCCAAGATCTGCTGGTTTTATTTTTAACAGTCTTTTACCAAGCATTGAGTATCCTACACTTAGACCTCCAATAACGGCAGAATGGTATACAGGTTGGAAATAGTTTTTTCGGCGCTCATTTAAAAAATAAATAATTATAATTAATAAAAAACATGAACAGCGATGATCTGCTACAGCTACAGGGCAGCCTAAACCTTCTTGAACTTACGAATGACCAGGTTGATGACCAAGCTATTATGCCCAAAAGGAAAGGCTGTATTCTTTGGCAGCATGTGGAAAAACAAAACAGTTCCTCGGAACTGAATTCAGCATAGAACAGATTCAACAGATGTCGCCGCAAGACATTATAAAGTATCATAACAGCTATGAAGCGCAACTTGGATCAAGAATGGTAAAAAGTGTAGGGCAAACGGTTCTTAGTTTGTACACTAAACTAGTCAGTAGATTTGCCCCCATTGATTCTGAACAAGATCTTACGTATGATTTTAACGCAAGATCCAGTTTTAACAAAGTCATTAGAGTCTCTAAGCTTGAATCTATATAACAGATTTGGAACATTGTTATCGCCGTTAATCATGGATTTAATTACTTTTAATCATATAATTTTATTTCCTTCAAATGAACCGAGCCAGAAAATCAGGCAAATCCAGAAAACATTGAATCAGTGGAGAAAGTGATTAAATTCCTCATTCAGCGCGGGTTTAAGCAGGGAAAAAATTAGGCAGAGTGAACAAACAAAAAAATATAATGTTACAATCACAGATGAAAAAGTCCAGTTGTTTCAAAAATGCCGCTAAAAAACGTCAGAACAATTTGATTCGATTCCTACAACAACGAGGGGGTTTTTTTTGTTTGTTGCCCCCCTACACCGCCAAAGTCTTCATATTTTCTTAAAAGCAATTGTCATTTTGGCGGCATTGCTGTTGGGGGTGGTATATTACGGTTATAAAATATATAAACAAAGTCAACAAAACCCAAAAAAGTACCAAAACCAATCTCAACCACTAAATATAGAAGATGTACAAAAAAAGCAAGCCAGAACCGCCACAACAAAAGATCCATTTTGATCCAATTCAGATGCAATAATACTTTGTAAGAACGTAATAAATAATTAAAAGTTTACTTGAATAAGAACTGGTTGACTTAGAGGATGACTTAGTTTAAACTTGATGTGAACTTAATGATAAGAACTGTAGAAAGGGACTTAAGGAGACTTGCGTAAGAACTTTGAATAACTTGATGAATGACATGAGGATGACTTGATTTATTTGGTTTTTGAGGATGACTTGAGATACTTGGGTGACTTAAGTTAAGAACGTAGAAGTGACTTGAGGTGAACGTAAGTTAAGAACTTAGAATGAATTGAGTGTGCATGTTTGGTTGGGTGGGGTGGGGTGTGGCATGCGAGGTGGGGGAGGGACGTGCCGTGCGTAGGGTGGGACAAACAACACACACAAACAAAACAACAAACACAAACAAACAACAAACACAAACAAACACACAATAGACAGGACAGTGCTTGTTGGAAAGTGAGGGGCTTTTTGTGTTCAACTTGAACGTCGTAAATCCGAGACAGCCGCTAAAAAGCGCTTATCAAGACCTGAATCAATAATCAACAAGAACTCTTCAAAGTTCTTTCAGCGGCCGTCTGAGACAGCCTTTAAAAGCAGGTGAATTTGAAGCGATGAATAGTTGAAGCAGCCAACCGCAACGAGCAAAAGGCATGGGCAGGAGAAGAATTTTGCCAGCAAAGTAGGCCAACCGATAACGCGTTATCGGTTCTATATTAAAAACCACGTCAGGCATCAAGTTGGCAAGATGGCAACCACCTACCCTACCCTCTAAATCAAGACATGATCTTTAACTATGCAGGGACTGTTGAAGCTCTGTTCGCTTCAAAAATTCCCGATATAATTCTTGTGAAGAAGGACTACCAAATAATTCTGCTTCTTCCACAAGAATAAACGACTATCACCACAACATGGATTTTAAACAAATCTTTTTACAAGCAAAACACATCTAATCACTGAAACAACGTTCCAGTCGTCTCTCAACCACAGCACCACAACACCAAATTACAAGATACACAATGCCTTGTCAACAACCACTAAGTGCTGGCGATGTGACGTCCTTTTTTAATATTCACATCATTAAATCTTGAACTTATGATAGGTGAATGGTAAGAAACATGTCTATATCTGTTTTACCCCAGGGAGGCGGGAATGACTGAGCAAGATCCTTTCAGCCACATATAGAAAATCTCGCTATTCAGAACTGCAGGCAATAGAAATCGATCCGCTATTACATCAACTGCACCCTAGAAAACGTTGAAAAGCCGGCATTAGAGTCAAACCGCCCGAAACGCTTGCCCAGTAAATGTTGATGCTGTGATAAGAAGTTTCTTTCATTACAAGTAGCTTTTGAAAGTCATTGAATTCCTGCGCGCAAGCGGGAGGTATGGTTTCACTTCAGCGGACGTGTGGTTTGTGCATTGTGCGTGTGTGTACACTAGCTTTCATGGATTACATGCTGGATAAGTGAGTGGATTTTATGTCAGGAAATATAATTTCGGTTTTAAAAGACTTAGAGAGCAGTTAAAGACCTGTAGTTTTATTTCATATGAAGACATAGCACTCATTTGATGAATTTTGGGATAATCCGACACAGTATGGGCTGGGGAGTCGTTATTTTTTGGTTTTTAAAGTCCTGCTTAGTATAGAAATGTAATAGGGCCGCTTTTGGATTCCGCCCTGGCACGAGACCGCCAAAGGCCGGTTGAGAGCGGGTGAGCCAAAGCGGCATAATACTGTTCTCTAATGTAATACTATGCAAACCACACGAAGGCAACTTTAAACACCAAAAACATAAATACTAAACAAATGCAGGCATAAATGGAAATCGTTGTAGTGAAACACATTCCAAAACTAAAACCTGAAAGCCCCCGCCACCAAAAAACACTGCAGCCAACCCGCACGGGCAAACAACCGCAAACGGGAGCCCCCTCACGCTATATAACCTCGACGGTGGGCAAACGTAGGGACATCCTGATGACAGCGCAAACAACGCTACGAACCCAGATTTGTAGAGTTTAAGCATTCCTTTTTTTAACATTATTAACATAAATATATATATATATATATATATATATTTATATATATATAGATATATATATATATATATATATATGCATAGATATAAAACAAAGTTTCAACTTACATTTCTGGGAGAAAACAGTGAAATGATAGAACGCTAAGTTTCAGATAAGAGGGGATAACCATGCCCCTCTCTCCTGATTACCCTTTAGGTCTTCCTTGATACAGTTTTGATCTACAGCTGGTCTGAGGAAAAGTGAGGGTGTGGGCACTATTGTCTTCTATTTTTATGCTAAACTTTGCATTATAGATTATTCTTTGAGACCAGGCTCACTCAATTGATGAAAGGGGGGGGGGGGAGGGCAATTGTCTGTCATCTCTCCTCTCCTGATGTGGATTGACCAATCGAAACAATGAAAATACATTTATGTCGTACCAAAATCAACCGTCTGTAATTCATGCACGCATCTGTAGACCGAACGTTGATTGGCCATGCAACTGGCCAACACAGTTGCATCAATCCACCCACATGTGTCACGACCGTCCTGTTTCGATGGATGAATAGAAAAGGAGGGTGGGGGTGTGATGAGTTCCTGTCCTTTATCTCTCTCAACAACCTACAAAACAGAGAAGTACTTATGGCAGACGGAACAAGAATGCACCACACAACGAGAGAGAAAAGGAAGGGGACAACAACAATCCTCCTCAGTCGTCCCCCCCCCCTCCCTTTTACTATTTCATCCAAGAAACAGACGGTCGTGCACAGGGTGATATGCAACTGTGTTTGGCCAGTGCATGATATCTTCAATCAAAGTTCGTATACTATGATGCATGAATACCATACTTATTTTGGGTACTATGTATGTAGTTTCATTGTTTCAGATGGGTCCAATCCACAATAAGGGAGAGAGATGACAGTCAATTGCCCCTCCCCCACCCCCCCTTTCCACATGGATGACAGCCGTCTCAAAGGAATAATCTATATCACATTTGAGACACACAAAAATATAAGACACATAGTGTCAAAAATCGACTTTTCCTCCTGAACTATGGTATAAGTAAAATATGGTTAATGGATGACCTTAGGTGAATCAGATAGGGCATGGGGTTATCCACGACATTAGGAAACTCGAGCTCTAACATGTAACTGTTCGCCCAGTTGATGAAGTTGATACTATGTTTTATATCTAGATAATATTTATATGCTATTTGATATATATTATATATATAATATATAGATAGATTTATATATTTATATTTTATATGTTAAAAAAAGAATTGCTAAAACTCTACAAATTTGTTTCGAGCGTGTTGCGCTGTTCCACAAATGTCCCTCCGTTTGCCCACCGCCGATGTGAATAGAGCGTGGGCGCACAGGAGGTGCGGTTGTGTTGCACTAGGACTGAATGGGTTTTTGGGGGGATTTCAGTTTTGGTGGTTGGATTGTTCACTAACAACTTTGTTGATGCGCGATTTATGCCTGCATGATTGTTTACTATTTCTGTTTTGGTGGTTTTCTTGCTTCTGGGTTTGCATAGTAGAACCCCAGTTCAGAACTGTAATATGGGCCGCTTCTGCTCAACCCGCTCCACAACCGGCCTTGCCGTCTCGTGCGGGCGAATCCAAAAGCGGCATATTACAGTTTCTCTACAAGCAGACTTTATATAACCAAAAAAGTAAGCGACCATTTTTCCTACAAACAGACATAACTGTGTAGGATAACCGCAAACCTTCATCAAATGAGTCTCTGTCTTTTCAAAGAAATAAAACTACAGACTTAACTGCTCTCTAAATTCTTTAAATCCGGTATTTAAATTTCTGACATGAAATTCCACACACTTATCCCAGCATGTCTTCCCCGGAAAGCTAGGTACACACACGCACACATGCACAAATCCAATCCGCTGAATAGAATCATACCTCCCCGCTTGCCGCGCAGTGAATTCAATGCCTTTCAAAGCCTAATGAAATTGATAGAAACCTCTTATCACAGCATTCACACATACTGCATGCGTTTCGGCGGTTGACTCTAATGCCGGCATTTCTACGTTCTCTAGGTGCAGTTAGGAATAGCGATCGTATTTCTATTGGCTGCTGTTCCTGAATAGCGAGATTTCTATAAAGTGCCTTAAAGATCTTGCCTCCGATGTCATTCCGCCATGGGGTAAAACCAGATATAGACATGTTATCTTACATTCACCAATCAATAAAGTCAAGATTTAATCATGTGATATTAAAAAGAACGTCACATCCGCCCAGCACTTAGTGTTGTAGACAACGGGCCTAGAGTTATCTTGTCATTTGTGTTGTGTGCTGTGGTGAACGACTGTTTTCAGGTTGATAGAGTGTTTTTGCTTGTAAAAGGATGTTGTTTAAATTCATGTTGCGTGATAGTGTTTCCTTCTTGTGAAGAAGCAGAATTATTTGGTAGTCCTCTACACAAGAATTATAATCAGGAAATTTTTTGAAGCGCACAGAGCTTCAACAGTCCCAGCCATAGAAAGATCAGTTCTGATTTAGAGGTGGTAGGGTAGGGTAGCCATCTTGCCACTTCTGCTCTGACTGGTTCGAAATATAGAACCGATAACGCGTTTCGGTTGGCCTACTTGCGTGGCATTCTTCACCTGCCCCATGCCTTTTGCTGTTGCGGTTGCTGCTTCAACTATTCAGTCGCCGTTCAATTCACGCTTAAAGGCTGTCTCTAGACGGCCCCGCTGAAAGAACTTTGAAGGATCTTGTGATTATTGATCATTCAGGACTCTGATAACGCTTTTTTAGCGCTGTCTCTAATTTACGATCGTTCAAGGTTGAACCACAAAAAGCCCCCTTCACTTTCCCACAAGCACTGTCCAGTCTATGTGTTGTTTGTTTTGTTTGATGTTTGTTTGTGTTGGGGGGGTTGTTGTGTGTGTGTTTTGTCCCACCCTACCACGTCACGTAGGTGCGTTGATTGGGAGTGTGGAATTAGGTGGACTTGTTGTTTTGTGGATTGGAATTTTTGGGTTTATGGTCCCACCCCCACCCCACGCATGCACATAAAATTACTTGAGGGGCCCCCACCCCACCCCACCCCACCACATGCACGACTCAAGTCACTTCGAGTTTCTAACTAAGTCACCTCAAGTCACATCTAATTTCTTAACTTAAGTCACCCCAAGTCATCCTCAAGTCATCCTCAAGTCACTCAAGTCATCCTCAAGTAATTCACAAGTTCCTTACTCAAGTCATCCTAATCACTTCGCTAAGTTCTTAACTTAAGTCACATCAAGTTCATACTAAGTCAACCTCTAAGTACAACCAAGTTCTTATTCAAGTCAACCTTATAATTATTTATTAAAGTCTTAGTAATTATTGCATCTGAAATGGATCAAAATGTAACTTTGTTGTTTGCGTTTCTGGCTTGCTTTTTGTTCATCTTCTATATTTATGGTTTGAGATTGTTGGAATTTTTTGGGTTTTGTTGACTTTGTTTAATATTTATAACCGTAAAAACCACCCCCAACAGCAATGCCGCCTAAAATGACAATTGCTTTAAGAAAATATGAAGACATTGGCGTGTAGGCAACCTGTTGTTTAGCGCCTCGAATCAACTTGTTCTGACGTTTTATAGCCGGCATTGAACAACTGGCACTTTTTTCATTCTGTGATTGTAAGCATTATTTTTTTTTGTTTTGTTTGCCACTCTGCTAATTTTTCCCTGCTTTTAACCCGCCCAGAATGGAGGAATTTTTTACCTCGACTTCCTCCGACCTGAATCAATGTTTTCTGATTCTGCTGATTATTCTGGCACGTTCATTTTGAAGGAAATAAAAACTATATTAATAAAAGTAATTAGATCCCATGAATAGACGGCGATAAACCAATGTTCCACATCTTAATATAGATCTCGAGCTTATAGAGACCTATGACCTTTGTTAAAACTGAATCTTGCGTTAAATCAACGTACGATTATGTTAGAATCAATGGGGCAATCTACTGACTAGTTTAGTGTACAAACTAAGAAACCGTTTGCCCTACACTTTTAACCATTCTTGATCCAGTTGGCGCTCATAGCTTGTTATGATACTTTATAATGTCTTGCGGCGACATCTTTTTGAATCTGTACTATGCTGAATTCAGTTCCGAGAACTGTTTTTTTTTTTTCCACATGCTTCAAAAGAATACAGCCTTTCCTTTTGGGCATAATAGCTTGGTCATCAACCTGGTCATTCCGTAAGTTCAAGAAGGTTTAGGCTGCCCTGTAGCTGTATCAGATCATCGCTGTTCATTTTTTTATTAATTATAATTATTTTATTTTTTAAAATGAGCGCCGAAAAAACTATTGCCAACCTTGTAATAACCATTCTGCCGTTATGAGTCTAAGTGTAGGATACTCATGCTTGTAAAAGACAGTTACAAATAAAACAGCAGATCTTGGCAAACTTAATACTTGAGGATTCAGCAAAACTGAATGCATTATTACAGCTTCATATGCTACGTAAGATTTTCTAGTTAAGCAAGGAATAATTCCCGACAGTATAAATATGTAAAACTAAAAAATACATTATAAAAAAATGGCTTCATCTCGTAATGATTGATAGGTGGCGCTGTTGTGAATGCGCTTGCTGTGTAGCGAATAATTACGCATTTAGTAAACTGCGGGATACGGCGAGAGAAAAAGACATAACAAAGCTATGAGCAACTAGGCCGCAGCACAAGACACCTATGAAAAGCAGAGAATTGAGCAGTTAGATTTTATTGATAACACACGAAAAAACAGGGGCCTGCAGCTTACACATCTTAAAGATGTTGATCAAGCAATAAAAGAGATTATCTAGTAACGAAACAATCGAGACAGGCAAAATAATTTTGGGGGTTTTTTTCAGTGACTTTTATCAACCATCAGAAAAACAATAGATCAAGAAATCGCGTTATTGTCGTTGGTATGACCATTGTGCATTTATTGCACATAATATTGGATGAATAAAAATGAACAAAATCTATTTATTCAGCCCAAAGGATATTGGAAGGAACACGGCCATAAAAATCTAAGCCAAGCGGCGGAGTCCAGTGGAACAAACAGCTAAAAGAATGGTTTATCTAAACAAGCGAATTTGGCAAATTTTATTTACCTGCGCCTAGACGAATTACAGAGACCACACTTTTGAATACTACTCCAAACGACACCCATCAAATGGACCGTCTATATTTAACCCTCTCATACGATTAGACGAAAAAGATTTAAGTACGCACTACAGTCTTGACATAGCCTTCAAGATACAAAGATGCGGAACCATTAACACAAGCGAGTGCTTCTGCTGTTGCTGTGGCATACAACTGATATACCAACATAGGCCCCTAACTTATCTCGCATGATTCAGTCGATGATGGGAAAAGAATTTTAAGGCACAATGAATCAATTAATGTTAAAACATAGAGTTACCATAAAAGAGGCATTCCGTGAGTTTCATAGATCACAGGCTTGTTGAAAACTTAACAAACAGTTAGCCGAAAGACTTTTTCTACCAGTAATCACAGAGAGCTGATTGACAATTCTCGCAACGCAGAATGGTTAGAAGACTGCCCTCCATTTTTGCGCGCAATGAAATACTGACGAAGTTTTAAGGCTAAAACCATTACAAGCAATCAAAAGAAAAACAATCATGTTTGCTGAAGACTCCAGCTACACCCATCAAACTATTACCGTTTGGTTTGAAGTAAGGTACCTTTATTTACCGGGGAAGCGTAAGAGGAGCACTCGCATCAGGGCAACAGATCCAGTTTGGAGTGTTGATCCATATGAAATAAAAAGAATTGTAAAGATGAATCCGCCGGTATGCATTTACGAGAAAACTGACACAACAAAGACAACGCTCCTCAAAGATCTTTTGCGAAGGAAGAAGCTGCAGATAGTCCCACCAGACACAGTTCCAGTTGTTTAATTAGTTTTAGCAGAAATAAATTTGAGTCTAAAATGGAAGACGAAACAAGAAAAGATAAAGGAAGATACATTGAAAAATGTTACAAGAATCATTGAAAAAAAATCTGCTATAAGACATATATTTAGAGGATTAATCAATACTGCTTAAACATCCAGATTCACCTACAACCCAAAATCCCTAAATTGGGAAAAGGATATCTTGAAATAATAAAAAAAATTTCGAGCACATCAAGCGGAATTGGATGATGGATAGTGCCTTGAGCTTATAATTAAAGTTGAGAAAAATATAAACCCCTCGGGTGAAGCCTCGGTGAGAAGAAATATAATTATACGTTCTCCAGTGCCCTATTGCATATGAAAAAACTCAGGATTAACAAAATACTCGTTTTGTGTTTGATCTAGCTAATGACTTCTATGATACAACAGTTGGTGTTGATCTCATGTAGATTAGATCGCATTGTTTACGTTTTGTCATGATGAAAAGCTTATTGTCAAACATGGCTCTTTATAGTTGTCATGCATTATGTTTGACTGCACATATCGCGATGAGGCCCGTTGCTTTCTGAAGGGTTCCTCCTGGCTGAAATACTGTACATTTTCGACTAACCCCACATACTCCTTGATCACCCTTCAGATAAATCATCCTTCATCGGTGCCGAAAACCGTCGGATTAACGGATTGATTGTAAAGGCGATCTGTTAGGTAAGCATATGTGTCGTATCCATCCACTCGCTCTTTAGCCACTTCGTGTTTCCATGTCTTTATAGATGTCTTAGTAGGGATAACTATCACAAAACTATCTGTATCAGAGTAAAGTACTCTGGACTCAGGATACAGGGTTTAAAGTATCATAAAGAAATTCAAATCATTAAAGCTTTTTGATAATTCTTAAAACAGTAAACCAATAAATACAGCTGTTGTCTAATTTGACTTCTTTTCTTCATCATTAATACCAAAAAGCTGGTCAGAAATCTTCTGAAGTCCTGATAATTAGGTTTTGAAGTCAGCTTAATTGCGTCGTTCCTCTTTAGTGACCAATCTAACATCATTGCGCTTGCGGATTCTCTTATCCTTTCCAAAACAGCTGTTGTTTCATCAGTTGAAAAAGTCTTTTTCTGAAGCATCTGTGGATTTAGGTCTAGATCAAGTGTTCTTCATGATGTAATGGTTTCATGGAACGTGGTCTTGATCAAAGCAATTATACGCATGAACCAGCTGTCAACTTCAACCCATGTCTAAATAAAATTGTAAAGCTGTAATGACAGACATAAGGGGGGGGGGCCTCGAAGATTATGCACAAGTTTTAGGCGGCTCTCCTTGATCATCCTTTAGCTTCTGCTGCTAAGGATAGTCATTATGGCAGGACCATGGAGTTCCATAGGATATTCCTAAGGTCAACTCTAGAATAAGACCTCTTTACAATCAGCTGTAGAGTATGCAGATGTTCTACAAAGTCTGAATGTTTTTAATATCCACCAGTTTACAATTTAAGTGGCGAAATGGAAGCGATTGCGCATAGCCCAACTCATACAGATGGTTTGCGTCTAAATACATGAGATAGTTAGACCTTTACTTGGATCATAGTCGTCCAAGTATTTGTGTTTGCTTTACAGTTATTGATGCGACAGCCAGACTAATCCTCCACGCAATCCGTTTTCGATCATCTGAAGCATTGGTAAATTCCGACAATAAATCAATCTGTAAGCTCCAGTAAAACTTAAGAAAGCATCCCAGCTCTTTTTTTTTTTTTGTCCTTCTTTTTCCTCCTTTTTTTTCTGTTGGCAGAAATATAATGCGCGGGGATCCAGGCTATAATAGTTTTCATGAGGTCTTACTATAATTTTCAGAGACGTCCGCAACAAACATACATCAGCCATTAAGTATTAGTCATGAATCAGTCTCCATCGTTTTAAATTAACTTCTGCCACGCATCTTGAGCATGCTGGTAATCTGAAATCACTGATTATCCTGTTTCCTCTGAGAACTAGAAAAGAACGCGCCTTTAGGTGGAAGTTGTCTTCGTCAAACCCTGTTCCCAACTGTTCATGTACTCAAGGGTAAACGCCCTTTCTAACAAGAGTTGGGTCAAAATATTCTTCCTATTGGCAGGACTTTAAGACAAAGCCAGCGAACTCTAATGAACCCCATCATGGTGCTCATAGAGTCATAAAACGACATGTATATTTAGAGTGAAACACATGTACTTTTCTGATGATTGTGCAATGCCCATGCACCCTGAAGAGTTGGTTACTGCGTTCATTATAAAGATGAAGTCATAACCTCGCAAGTTATGAAAGAAGATGGGCAGCTTCCATGCTTTTTGTTCAAACTTTAGGTTGAAGATTGCATTTGTTAGGCGCCGCTCCTCCTGAACTTTCCACTAATGGGATCATGGTCCCTCTTACTGTCGGATTGGTTTCCTCACTGTGTTCTAAACCACAAATCCAACAATGAGTGCTGATTCATACTGTTTCTTGGTCTTCAGGCTCATTATGATTTCAGATAAAATTCAGATTATTAGAACAGTCCGGATTACGCACTTGCGCAGCGTTTTTAAGAAGTATTCTGCAGCATTGTCCTCGGTATAATTCTGGCTTGAATGAGCGCCAGCTACTGACAATAACGAAGGCAAATGAACAATCTGGTATTACTCCATTAAGACTGTTTTTCGAAGTTTTTGTGGCGCTAGGCCCTCATAAGGAACAATGAGTGATTCGAAGTCTGCGGAAAACAACGTATGAAATTTTGCAGTTTTCCAGGTTCGTAAAACTAACTTACTGCATTCGGGGGGCGTAATTAGGTCTGTATTACAGTCCAACTGGGTCGATACAATGTTTCTGTATGTTCGCGGCGGGCGGAGCAATGGAATTCCTGTTAAACATTTTCTGCAGAATTCTTGTCTATGGTAAAGCTTGAGTATGCCGCATATCTACTCATTTGTTCGTATCAATGTGTAATGCCGTACCCCGCTGGTGAAAACTGCAGTAGTAAGTCAACATGATTTTTGTCTGGATCACCTATTGTTGGACTGTTCTTGACACTTTAATAAGAGCACCAAATTTGTTTTCCTCATCCCAGGGTATACATTAACAGTTTATTGTTTGTTTTTGTTCTCAACTGATCATTGGAATCCACGCTAACAGGAAAGGACACCCCACTAAGTTAGATCATTGATTGTAAGGTTCATAGTTAGATATCTCTCTGCGTTTTTAGCAACGAGATGCAACCTGCAGAACACACCACATAAAAAATGTGTTGTCTGAATAATTCTTTATGTTTAAAAGCAGCTTTTTCGCTACAATGCTGAGGCAGTGAAGGGTAAGTCTTGCCAACAATCGCGGCAGACTAGACTGTTTTAATCTAATCTCTAGGACTTCGCCTCTACCAACCGACCTCTCATTTTGGGCTTCTCACGGCCACATCAAACAGTGTAAGCAGTTGGTCTGCCCAACCGGTGTAAGTGCATTATTACAAAGAATCACGTTGTTTAGTTGAGACCCAGACTTCTAGGTTTTTCTTCATTTATTGTTATATAGTACGATTAAAACAGCTAACATTACTTAACTGCGGGTCTATTGTTAGTTTACCCGGACTTGAGAAATAGCATGACAACACTAGCCCTGTACGTTTGCTGGATTAATGATTTCTAAAATCAATATCTTTCATGCTCTTGATAAATCTTCTGCATTGCTTCATAAAATTCGTGCTGGACCTTCATATAGTCTTATCCATGCTGAGTTTCTTTTCTAGACTCAAAAATTTATTTAAATCAAAAAAAATAATTAATCATTATCGACGGTCCTTTTTGTGCTTAGACTCATAAACTAAAGTAAAACGCCCTTTGGGGTTGTTAATGTGAGCTGTTTTAGACAAGTTTAAATGTTTCGTTTACTTTTTTAAAAAACATTCTTTTTTATCTGCTCGGGTCTGCTGTTGAGAAAAACTTGCCCTCGCCTTTCTTTTGAAGACAAACTTTGTCTTTTGTAGTCTCATAAATCGGCCTTAACGACTAAATGCTTCATCCGTGATGTTTGAGTCAGGCCTAGTGCTTTATTTATAATCAGCTTGAAGAACAAAGTTTTAGCTGTTATTATTGAAGCCATAGCTGTGTGCTTTTTGAGTTTAGTTTTTATTTTTTGCTACTCACCTACGGCTAAGGAACACACGCTGAGAGCTAAAGACAAACCACCTAGAGGTTAAGCTAACGTGCACCAAACCTGTTGCTAAGAGACCACACTTCGTTCCTGGCTGATAGAGCGCTTATATGTCGATGCCCCCAGATTAACATAGTAACAGCATTAAAGGGCAGCAGAAAAACCTTCGTTTGGGTATTTGCCTGTATTTGAAAGGTCCTGCTCTAGTACTTGCTGCATTTGTGTAAGTTTGTTAATCTGAAAGTTTTTTATGCTAGTTTTTTCTACAATCCTTCGTTGACGACTCCTGTAGGTACATTCGGATAAGCTGATCAGACATGCTTTTTTAAAAATAACAAAAGTAATTTAGTAATGTATATTTTCTAATCTGTTATCTTGAATATTAGCTGCGTATATAATCGTATATTAAAAAGCAAATACACTAAGTACTGATTACACCTCTTTCTTTTATCAATTGTGAATATGTTATATTATGTCTCTGACAGTTTCTCGCCGCTCCAGTAACTGATTATCCTCCCGTTGACCTTAGTCAATCCATAAACCGTTTTCGTTGTTAAATAAAAGATCTAGTCAAACGCTGTGAAGATGTAGATCTTAGACACAAGGTCAACATTTGGATTTCTAACACCTCCCGCCTCAAACAATTTTCTTATTTCGTCAAATGCTGAGAAGGTTTAAGCCCGCTAGCGTAGATTTGGTAGGACTACCCTCAATTGTACATTGCACTTTTGTTACTTAGGATTTAACAAATTTTTCGAGTTGTTGTCTTTCGAATGGTCCGTCATCTTCGTCACAGCAAAAAAATACCTTTAAGCGACTTGCTTGGCACTAAAACTAAATTCCATATAGTGTACTGCCCTGCTTTAGGATATATTGAATGAAAGAATCACTCTTTCGTAATATATTGCTAAATATGACTGATATTTTCTGCTCAATTAGCTTGCAAAATAGGGTTGCTACATGCGTCAAACTCTAACGAGATGTCAGAATGCTTGTACTTTGCTTCGGTGTTCTGTGTGATCTAATAACACTTTGTAGTCCCTATTAAAAGTTAGTCTCATATGACAATCTGTCTTTTAAAAAATGCTCCTTGAAAGTATGGGCATGCGCTTGTAACAACTCCAAAATCTAGGGTATGAAAAAGCGATTTTCAAACGCATAACTTACAGCTACAACATTTTGCCGTCCTTAGCATCCCTGCGGCGCCTATTCATTTTTAGTGCTTCTTCATTTTCGCTTCCTTGAAACGCAAGATCAGCTCTTCGCTCGCGTTAGCCATAGATTGAGGGTCAGAATAGGTTAAAAATATGTCTGCATTGGGGTAAAGAAAATATTTCATGAGGGCCCCTCAAGTTTTATAGAAATTTTCTTAACGATGCCCGCCCCAGATTCATGACAACTGTCCTGTTTGGTTCCTGTTTCTGATGTTGAGTTCTATTGAAAGTAAACGCGCAGAGCCTGGCACATCAATTCCAGCGCTCCTAGAGTCTGGAAATTTGGACAGTAAGAATTTGATTCTGAATCTATATAGATGATTAATTGGAACAGTAATATTCCCGCTTATTTCCCTTCACGCCAAGGGCTCTTTCAGTCTTCTATGCGGTTCAAGAATCGAGCCATATGTTTGTGACATGTTATACAACAAAATAAAAAGTTTATTATTAAAGAAACATGGCAGCATTAAGGTGAAGAAGATTATGATGTTTTTGATCTGGAGACGGACATGAAGTGAAATGAGTCCTTTGATAACAGCATCCGCTCAACGACCTCTTGCGGCGTGAATTAACAGAAAGTACGTCGGAGCATGTTACAAAAGTTTAGGCTAAGACCCCCCCGAATTTATAGACCCTAATGATTTTTGAATTAAAAGATTGATGGCCGATTTGTTTGGTAAGAAGCGACCAGGACAACGCGTTCAGCTACAACAAAACGAGACCGATAAATTTTTATCCATAGGTACAATTAACAAAGACTCCCTGCCGACGTACAAAATCGCCTTGGCATTGCTAAACCAAAATTAATAGGGATGCAGTTGCCTAAACTTCAAAACATACAACAAGAACTCCAACAATAGGCCAATCCAAAACATGGAACTTCAAGATTTAAGACAAACAGCTGCAAAGTAATGCAAGCAGAATCAGTTTTCAGAAGAAACAGCATTAAAAACTATACACGCCCTCCGCTACCCATGCGAGAAATAACGGCCCGTGGATCAGGGCGTTGAGAAGCATCAGAGGCGAATTAACAAACAATTTTAGCAAAAACTCTGGTGAAGTAGCTTGAGCATAAAAAAAGAGAAAAAGAAAAACTCGATGAGCTGATTGACCCAACTTAGGGCATGATATTAAAGAAAGAATAGACCCAAAACTAAAAGATATTGAACAGAGAGATCAGCAAGACTAATAAGGCGTTGTCTACTAACCGAGAACAATTACAACTCAAGTGAGCAGAATAAGAGAAACTATCCAAAGAAGTTTATATGAAGAAACAACACTATCCCTCCTCAGCAAACGAATAAGAACATTGTTTAGAGAGCAAGCGTTCACATTAGTAAGCGTTATAACAGCCTTAGGATTTGCCAATAAGTACACTGGTGATGGCTATTACAGGGGCGGGTGGTACTGGCTGGTGCCTCCAATCCGCCATCTCCCTGATAATCATGGGTAAAAAAAAACAGCTTGATCATCTTGCGCTTTAATAAAAAATTACTGTCAAGCTATAGACTCTTACCGGTATATTAGGGGTGTCGTTAGCTGGCTTTTGTCTACGCAAGCAAAGAGTTTTGGCTTTATGGCTGAGCACTTATGGGCATTAGTTCTCTTAATAGTTTGGGTTACTCTTTAGTAAATAAAGAGGAGTAATCCTAGGCCAGTTTAATCAACCTAGTGCTGTCTTTTCATATTCATGGTCATTTTTATTTTTGGACTTCTTCAACGGCCTTCGGGCTTGGGCCGCGGGATTGGATGACTTATTCTTGGTGTTTGTTTTACTGCGTTGCAAGAAGTCTCAGCATAGCTTCAGTAATTTATTTCGTTTTTTCCGACCTTTTTGTCATTGCCTGCCACGAAGATTCGTTATTTGTAGGTTTATTATGTGCCTATCTGGAGATCTGAGGTCAGAAGGCAGCAATGTAAAACCAGTGCCAACAGCAAAGTCTACTTTCGATCTGCGTCTTGTAACACATTTTTGGTACTCTTTAATACTTGAAGGAAATCAACTGTAGAATTAAGTGGCGTCCCTCTAATTTGCTAAGTATTGTTTTGTCGTCAAAGCCAGTTGAAGATCAGTTTTATGCTCGATCTCGTTTGTGCTTGCGAACCCTAGCAAACACCAAACGTATGTACGAATAGAGTCGTTTATTCGTTCATTCCTGCTTTAGTTGGCCCTTATAAGTGTATAATATCAATGTCGTCCATGCTGTTTTATGCTCTTGCTCTAATGGGACCCTAGGTAACAGTGTGCCTGAAAGAAAGAGTATAAGGAGGATTTCCAAGCATAGTTTATATTTTCTGTGCACGCCCCAAAAATAAGGGGTGCCTAAGCCATGATTAAGATCCGACTTTGTCTAAAGTGCTGTCTTGACCTTAATATAGAATTCCGTTACAAACTCCTTTCAAAAGCCTTCATGTCTATTCTGTTGCTAAATGGATTAAACGGTTTGTCATTTGCAATGGTGCTTGCAGTTTCAGTCAAAATACGTCTGAAGTGTAATAAAAATGAATCGTACACTGACCTCTACCAAAGGATTAGATGATTTAAATTACAGCATACGAACGACTCCACACCCAGTTGATGCACAAAACTCAGCAAAGTTTTAACGGGTTCTGATAAAATGCATCCGGAATGACTGAACCACACTTTCGCGATGTAGTCTTTTTTAATATGAGGGTTAAGATATCTGCTTAATGGAGTACTCACCTTTACTGAAAGGCGTCAGTCTGGTCACAGAAATGTCAAGAGTAAATCAGTTGTTTATAGTTTTAAGATTGTAGTGCGGCCCAACAGAATATTTTGCGATCAGTATGATTTGATGCACTCATTTTAAATTGTTTTAAAAAAATGTTTGTAACAATAACAACTCAAGACGTCCTTCGTTTTTAGAACATGCTAATTGAATAAAAATTGCGGAAACCAAATGGTTGCGCTTCAAGAAATATTTTAGCAAAGTTGTATGGTTTTAATATAAGCGGAAACCAAGAAGAATAATAAGAATAGAAAATATGGCGGGGGAAGAAACTAATTACTCCAGTTAACAATACCTGATGGTTTTACGGGTTGTGCTCACAAAAAGAAGCTTAGTAACTTGAACCTCACTCTCAACTTAACAATGCAAATCTGAAAACAATGTTATCATTCAACCTGAAGAGGCAAATACTGTATGATAAAGGAGCTAGCTAAAATGTTAGGCATTGCATCGACATCAGGACCGGCTCAAAATTTGTTGTTACATCAAACAAAACTACTTTATGAGGGGAAAGTCCCGCTCAATCTTGCATTACATTCAATACTCTATGTTCATTGGACCCGAGCAGAGCAACTGAAGAACTTATATGATGAAGGCCCTCAACTGTTTAAGAGCTCTCCCATCAGGAAAGCTTCTATTGGCGAATATGAAATTATACAATTCCCACTAATTTACAGTTTAAAAGATGAGTTGTGAAGGGTCGATCATTAATGATAAAAATTGCAACAAAACGGGGAAAGTCCGTAAAATGTGAATAACCGCACATTGTTTTGAAATAAATAATAGTTGTTCTAAAAATAATGTCGCGTGGGCCAGAAGAATCAGAGTTACATTAGCGCCTGTGAGGTGTATACCTTTAGAAATAAAAAGACCTTGCAGCCGTTACAGACATTGAACAGAATGGTAGATAGGCCGCTTTGTATGGTTTTGGAGTACACTGAAAAAGGTGATTATAAACGTAAAAGAGTTTTGCGACAGCAAAAAGTTTGCCTAAACTAGAACAACAGCGCAATCCTAGAAAGCAATAATGTTGGCCATATGAATATAAAATGTTCGAAAACCTGTCCTCAAATGGAGCACTTAGAACCATAGTTTAGAAATGGGAAATAAAATTTAATTCCATAAGGCCAAATACATTTTTTAGCCCGTCAAAAAAAGGTTCAGTAAAAGCAGTCAACTCTGCCGTTACATGTAATTCATATGCTCAGACGACAATAGCCGGAAAAGAAATTGACATAACGCCGTATGGAAAAAAACTGTTACATCCTCCACAGGAAAGAAAACGGTTTTAAAGAAAGCTTCTACAAAATTACAGTTCTTTCCAAGCAGAAAATTAGGTGACACTTTTCACAATGATATTTGAAATTCTGTCCTTTAAAAGATGAGATAGGGACGGTTGTGGGCGTTAGTGACGACCTTATAAAAGGAATTATATTAGCTGCAAACTTAGACGTTAAAACGCCATAACGTTACCATCGTACGTTCTCACAATGAGTGAGGATATAAGTTATAACAACACAACAAAATCATGTTGACTTAAATAGAAACAATCTTACAGAACTGAATTGGATTAATCTTACACTTTTAGGCCTTGTAGGTTTATTATGCTACTGAACGAGTTTTTGACAGAGAGCATTATAAAAACAATAACAGGATTAGATTAAATTTCTGTTATAAACTATGGAGCAGTTAAACTTTATACAAAACTCCTTCATTGTTCATTTAATTCGTGCAAACTGGTTGTGGAAAACAATATTGTCCTCGACCCTAAAGTAAAACTTTATCGTTATAATTTTAGATCACATTGTGATTTTGCTGACCAACACTTAAATGGAACAAAGCATATCATGATAGAAGGTTTTAATGGACAGACGAATAACATATATTTAGTTGATCCTAGCAATAAACTGAGTGATGTTTAGACACTTTAATAATTTGTTTTGAAGGAACGCAGACACTATTTTATTAATAGATGACTGCTTCAGGCAGAAAGAACATAGTTTAAAAAAAGAAACTCTTTTGTCGAACTAGCTTTCAGTGGGAAGACATGCTGGAATAGAGTGTGTGGATTTTATGTCAAAAATATAACTCAGTTTTAAAAGACTTTAGAGGATCAGTTTTAAAGACAGTATTTTTTATTCACATGAAATAGACAAGCCTCATTTGATGAATGTTTGCGCGAAATGATGTTTATTGAAAACGATCAGATGAAAAACACAGGAGTTAAGCAAAAACTGTAATCTGCGAAAAGATAGTAAATTATATTGAAAACAGATAACCCAACACAGTAGTCTTTTGTAGGGTCGTTATTTTTTGGTTATTAAAAGTCAGCTTAGTATAGAACTGTAAAAGCCGCTTCTGGATTCGCCCGCACGGAGACCGGCCAGCCGGTTGGAGCGGGTGAGCCAGAAGCGGCATATTACAGTTCTGCTCCCAATTTTTTCAGTTAAAACATAGTTCCACCTTTTTTGAAACCATTGCAATATGGGTGATGCTCTTTTTATGATTTTCCAGTATAATTTAGCTTGTTTTGCGCCTTTAAGATTTCCAGATAAATTTGCTCAGTACAGTTTGGTTTTCATATTTTCTTTATTAATAGACTGTTTGTGAATTGCATATCTGTTTTGAGTTGGTTTTCAGTGATCCTATGTACGTTTACGTTTTTTCCCAAGCAAAATCAAAAAGAAAAACATCAATGTTGCTGAAGACTCCAGTAACCCACAAACTATTACCGTTTGGTTTGAAAGTAAGGTACCTTTATTTACCGGGAAGCGGAAGGGACACCAGGGCAACAGATCCAGTTTGGAGTGTTGATCCATATGAAATAAAAAGAATGTAAAGATGAATCCGCCCGTGTATTATTTACGAGAAACTGACACAACAAAACAACCGGCTCCTCAAAGATCTTTTGCGAAGGAAGAACTGCAGATAATCCCACCAGACACAGTTCCAGTTGTTTAATTAGTTTTACAGAAATATATTTGAGTCTAAAATGGAAGACGAAACAAGAATGATAAAGGAAGAGACCTTGAAAATGTTACAAGAATCATTTGAAAAAAAATCTGCTATTAGACATATATTTATGAGGATTAATCAATACATGCTAAAACATCCAGATCACCTACAACCCAAAATCCTAAATTGGGGAAAAGGATATCTTGAAATAATAAAAAAATTCGAGCACATCAAGCTGAATTGGATGAAGATATGCTTGAGCTTATAATAAAAGTTGATGAAAAATATAAACCCCTCGGTGAAGCCCTCGGTGAAGAAGAAATATAATTATGACGTTCTCCAGTGCCCTATTGCATATGAAAACTCTGGATTAACAAATACTCGTTTTGTGTTTGTTCTATCTAATGACTTCTTTGTTACAACAGTTGTGTTGATCTCATGTAGATTAGATCGCAGTTTTACGTTGTCATGATGAAAAGTCTTATTGTCAAACAATGCTTCTTTATAGTTGTCATGCGATATGTTTGACTGCACAACACTGCGAGATATTCCCTTTGCTTTCTTAATGGTTTTCTCCTGGCTTGAAATAACTGTACATTTTCGACCTTAACCCCACATACTCCTTGATCACCTTTCCAGATAATTCATCCTTCATCTTTCCTAAAACCTTCTTATTAACGATGAATGTAAAGGCGAATCTTTAGGGTAATCAGATGTGTCGTACCATCCACTCGCTTCTTTAGCCACTTCGGTTTCCATGTCTTTATAGATGTCTTCAGTAGGGATATCTATAACAAACTATCTGTATCTGTGTAAAGTACTCTGGACTCAGGATACAGGGGTTTAAAGTAGTCATAAAGAAATCTAACATTAAAAGCTTTGATAATTCTAAAACAGTAAACCCAATAAATACAGGTTTGTCTAATTTGACTTTCTTTTCTTCATCATTATACCAAAAAGCTGGTCATGAAATCTTCTGAAGTCCTGATAATTAGGTTTTGAAGTCAGCTTAATTGCTTCGTTCTCTTTAGTGACCAATCTAACATCTTTGCGCTTGTGCGGATTCTCCATAGTCTTTCCAAAACAGCTGTTGTTCATCAGCTTGAAAAAGTCTTTTTCTGAAGCATCTGTGGATTTAGTTCTGAGATCAGTGTTCTTCATGATGTATGGTTTCATGAACTGTTCTTGATCAAAAGCAATTATACGATGAACAGCTGTCAACTTCAACCCATGTCTTAAATAAAATTGTAGAAGTCTGTAATGACAGACATAATTTTTTTTGCCTCGAAGATTAGGCACAAGTTTAGGCGGCTCTCTTGGATTCATCTTTAGGCTTTCTGCTGCTAATGGATAGTCATTATGCAGTGTCATGGAGTTCATGAGGATATTCTAAGTCAACTTCTAGAATAAGACCTCTTTTACAATCAGCTGTAAGAGTATGCAGATGTTCTACAAATTCTTGAATGTTTTTAATACCACCAGTGTACATTTTAAAGTTGCGTAATGGAAGCGATTGCGCCATAGCCCAACCATACAGATTGTTTGCGTCTAAATACATGAGATAGTTAGACCTTTTACTTGGATCATAGTCGTCCAAGTATTTGTTGTTTGCTTTACAGTAATGATGCGACGCCATACTAATTCCTCCACGCAATCCGTTTTCGATCATCTGAAGCATTGGTAAATCCGACAATAAATCAATCTGTACTCCAGTAAACTTTAAGAAAGCATCCCAGCTCATCCCGGGTGCAGAAATATAATGCGCGGGATCCAGCTATAATGTTTCATGCAGTCTTTCTATAATTTTCAAAGACGTCCGCCAACAAACATACATCAGCCATTAAGTAGGAGTCATGATAGTCTCCCATCGTTTTACACTTTAACTTCTGCACGCATCTTGAGCATGCTGGTAATCTGAATCACTGATTTCCTTTCCTCTGAGACTAGAAAAGAACGCGCCTTTAGGTGGAAGTGTGTCTTCGTCAAACCTTTCCCAACTGTTCATGTACTCATAAGGGTAAACGCCCTTTCTAACAAGAGTTGGGTCAAAATATTCTCCGTTATTGGGCAGGACTTTAAGGACATAGCCAGCGACTCTAATGAACCCATCATGTGCTGCATAGAGTCATAAAAGACATGTTATTTAAAGTGAAACACATGTACTTTTCTGATGATTGTGCAATGCATGCTACCCTGAAGGAGTTGGTTACTGCTTTCATTATAAGATGAGAGTCATAACCTCGCAAGTTATGAAAGAAGATGGCAGCTTCCATGTCTTTGGTTCAAACTTTAGTTGAAGATTGCATTTGTTATGCGCCGCTCCTCTGAACTTTCCACTAATGTGATCATGGTCTCTTACTGTCGGATTGGTTTCCTCACTGAGTTCTAAACCACAAATCCAACAATGTGTGGCTGAGTCATACTGTTCTTGTCTTCAGGCGTCATTATGATTTCAGATAAATTCAGATTATTAGAACAGTCATTACGCACTTGCTGCATGCGTTTTAAGAAGTATTCTGCAGCATTTGGTCCTCTGTATAATTCTGGCTTTGAATGAACGCCATCCGACCTGACAATAACGAAGGCAAATGAACAAATCTGGTGATTACTCATTAAGACTGTTTTTTCGAAGTTTTTTGTGCGCTGGCCCTTCATAAGGAACAATGAGTGATTCGAAGTCTGCGTAAACTACGTATGGGAGAATTTTGCAGTTTTTTCCAGTTCTTAAAACTAACTTTACTGCCTTCTGGGGCGTAATTAGTTCTGTATTACAGTCAACTGGGTCGATACAATGTTTCTTATGTTCGCTTGCGGCTTGAGCAGATGGAATTCTTGTTAAACATTTTCTGCAGAATTCTTGTTTATGGTAATGCTTTGAAGTATGCCGCAATAATCTACTCATTGTTCGTATCAATGTGTAATGCGGTACCCCCCGCTGGTGAAAACTTCAGTAGTAAGTCAACATGATTTTTGTCTGGATCACCTATTGTTGGGCTGTTCTTGACACTTTAATAGGCACCAAATTTGTTTCCTCATCCCATGTGTATACATTAACAGTTATTGGTTTGTTTTGTTCTTCAAACTGATCAATGGAATCCACGCTAACAGGAAAGGACACCCCACTAAAGTTAAGATCATTGATGTAAGGTTCATAGTTAGATACTCTCTCTGCGTTTTTAGCAACGTGATGCAACCTTGCGAGAAACACACCACATAAAACATTTGTTGTCTGAATAATTCTTTATGTTTAAAACTGCTTTTTTCGCTACCAATGCTGGAGGCAGTGGAATGTAAGACTTGCCAACAATCGGCGCATACTTAGACTGTTTTAATCTAATCTCTAGGACTTCGGCCTCTGACCAACCAGAGCCTCTCATTTTGGCTTCTTCAGCGGCCAACATCAAACTGTGTAAGCAGTTGGTCTGCCCAACCGGGTGTTAAGTCATTATTACAAAGAATAACCTGTTGTTTAGTTGAGACCCAGACTTCTAGTTTTCTTCATTTATTGTTATATAGTCGATTAAAACAGCTAACATTACTTTAACTGGCGGGTCTATTGTTAGTTTACCCGGAACTTGAGAAATAGCATGAGCAACACTTGCCTGTACGTTTGCTGGATTAATGATTTCTAAATCAATATCATTCAGTGCTCTTGATAAATCTTCTTGCATTGCTTCAAAAAATTCGTCTGGACCTTCATATAGCTTATCCATGCTGAGTTTCTTTTCTAACTCAAAATATTTATTTAAATCAAAAAAATAATTAATCAATATCGACGGTCTTTTTGTGCTTAGACTCATAAACTAAAGTATAAACGCCCTTTGGGGTTGTTAATGTGAGCTGTTTAGAACAGAGTTTAATGTTTCGTTTACTTTTTTTAAACATTCCTTTTTATCTGCTCGGGTCTGGCTGTTGAGAAAAACTTGCCCTCGCCTTTCTTTGAAGATCAAACTTTTGTCTTTGTATCGTCAAAATCGGCCTGTAAACGACTAAATTCTTCATCCGTGATGTTTGAGTCAGCTAGTGCTTTATTTATAATCAGCTTGAAGGAACTAAGTTTAGCTGTTATTAGTTGAACCATAGCTGTGTGCTTTTGGAGTTTAGTTTTTAATTTTTTGCTAGCTGCACCTACGGCTAATGAACACACGCTGAGAGCTAAAGACAAACCACCTAGAGGTATAGCTAACGGTGCACCAAAACCTGTTGCTAAGAGACCAACACTCGTTCCTGCTGAATAGAGCGCTTATAGTCGATGCCCCAGTATTAACATAGGTAACAGCATTAAAGGCAGCAGAATACCTTCGTTTGGTTTTGCTGTATTTTGAAAGGTCCTGCTCTAGTACTTGCTGCATTTGTGTAATGTTTGTTTAATCTGAAAGTTTTTATGCTAGGGTTTTCTACTATCCCTTCGTTTGACGACTCTGTAGGTACTTTCGGATAATGCTGAACAGACATGCTTTTTTAAATAAAAAAATAATTTAGTAATGTATATTTTCTAATCTGTTATCTTGAATATTTAGCTGCGCATCGTATATTAAAAACAAATACACGTTAAGTGGTTTATCAACCTCTTTTTCTTTATCAATTTGAAATGTTATTATGTCTCTGACAGTTCTCTCCCGCTTCCATGTAACTGATTATCCTCCGTTGACCTTAGGTCAATCCATAAACCGTATTTCGTTGTTAAATAATGATCAAGTCTAACGCTGTGAAGATGTAGATCTTTAGACACAAGGTCAACAGTTGGATTTCTACACCTCCCGCCTCCAAACAATTTTCTTATTTCGTCAAAATGCTGATAAGGTTTAAGCCCGCTAGCGTAGATTTGGTTAGGACTACCCTCAATTGTACATTGCACTTTTGTTATTTTAGGATTAACAAAATTTTCAGTTTGTCTTTCGAATGGTCCTTCATCTTCGCACAGCAATAAAATACCTTTAAGCGATCTTGCTGTGGCACTAAAACTAAAATTCCATATAGTGTCTGCCCTGCTTTTAGGATATTTAGAATGAAGAATCACTCTTTCGTAATATATGCTAATTTTGACTGATATTGCTGCTCAATTAGCCTTGCTAAATTAGGGTTGCTAACAATGTCAAACTCTAACGAGATGTCAGAAATGCTGTACTTTGCTTCGGTGTCTGTTGATCTAATAACACGTTTGTAGTCATTAAAAGTTAGTTCATATGACAATCTGTCTTTTAATGCTCCTTGAAAGTATGGGGCATGCGCTTTTAACAACTCAAAATCTAGGGTATGAAAAAGCGATTTTCATACGCATAACTTACAGCTACAAACCTTTTGCCGTCTTTAGCATCTGCGGCGCCTATTCTATGTTTTAGTGCTTCTTCATTTTCGATTCCTTGAAACGCAAGATCAGCTCTTTCGCTCGCGGTTAGCCATAGATCAGAATAGGTTAAAAATATGTCTGCATTGTGTAAAGAAAATATTTCTTGCCCCTCAAGTTTTATAGAAATTTTCTTAACGATTGCCCGCCCCAGATTCTGGACAACTGTCCTGTTTGGGTCTGTTTCTGATGTGAGTTCTATTTTGAAAGTAAGACGCGCAGAGCCTGGCACAATCACTTCATCTGCTCCTAGGTCTGGAAATTTGACAGTAAGAATTTGATCTGAATCAATAGTAGATGGATTATTTGGAACAGTAATATTCCGCTTATTTCCCTTCACGCCAAAGGGCTCTTTCAGTCTTCTATGCGGGTCAAGAATCGAGCCATATGTTTGTGACATTTTTATAAAACAAAATAAAAAGTTTATTATTAAAGAAACATGGCAGGCATTGAAGGTGAAGAAGATTATGATGTTTTTGATCCTGGAGACGACATGAGTGAAATGAGTCCTTTGATACAGCATCGCTCAACGACCTCATTGCGGCGTGAATTAACAGAAAGTACGGTCGGAGCATGTTACAAAAGTTTAGGCTTAGAACCCCCCGAATTTATAGACCCTAATGATTTTGAAGTAAAAGATGATGGCCATTTGTTTGTAAGAAGCGACCAAGGACAACGCGTTCAGCTTACAACTAAACGAGACCCATTAAAGTTTTATGCCATAGGTACAAATTAGACAAAGACTCCCTGCGAGCGTACAAAATCGCCTTGGCATTGCTAAACCAAAATTAGATAGGGATGCAGTTGCTAAACTTCAAAACATACAACAAGAACTCCCAACAGATAGCCAAATACAAAACATGGAACTTCAAGATTTAAGTCAAACAGCAGACAAAGTAATGCAAGCAGAAACCAGTTTTTTCAGAAGAAACAGCATTAAAAACTATACACGACCCCCCGCTACCCATGCGAGAAATAACGGCCCTTGATCATGCTTTGAGAAGCATCAGAGGCGAATTAACAAACAATTTAGCAAAACTAGGTGAAGTAGATGAGCATATAAAAAGAGAAAAAGAAAAACTCGTTGAGGCTGATGACGCCAACTTAGGGCATGATATTAAAGAAAGAATAACCCAAAGACTAAAAGATCTTGAACAAGAGAGATCAGCAAGACTAAAAGCGTTGTCTACTAACCGAGAACAATTACGAACTCAAGTGAGCAGAATAAGAGAAACTATCCAAAGAATTTTATATGAAGACACAACACTAGCAGAACGAATAAGAACATTGTTTAGAGAGCAAGGCGTCACATTAGTAAGCGTTATAACAGCCTTAGGATTTGCAATAAGTACACTGGTGATGGCTATTACAGGTGGCGGTGGTGGTACTGGGCTGGTGCCTCCATCGCCATCTCCTGATAAATCATGGGTAAAAAAACAGCTTGATCATCTTGCGGGCTTATAAAAAAATTAGCTGGTAAAGCTATAGACTCTTTACCGGTATATTAGGGGGTGTCGTTAGCTGGCTTTTGTCTACTGCAAGCAAAGTAGTTGGCTTTATGGCTGAGCACTTATGGCATTAGTTCTCTTAATAGTTGGGTTACTCTTTAGTAAAATAAAGAAGGAGTAATCCTAGGCCAGTTAATCCAAGAACAAGTGCTGTCTTTTCATATTCATGGTCATTATTTTTTTTGACTTCTTCAACGGCCTTCGGGCTTTGGGCCTCGGGGATTGGATGACTTATTCTTGGGTGTTTGTTTTACTGCTTGCAATATTACTGGCTCAGAATTTATTTCGTTTTTTCCGACCTTTTGTTCATTGCCTGCCACAAGGATTTCGTTATTGTAGTTTATTATTGTGCCTATCTGGAGTCTGAGGTCAGAAGGCAGCATGTATAAACCAGTGCCAACAGCAAAGTCTACTTTCGATCTTGCGTATTGTAAAACATTTTGGTACCTTTTAATACTTGAAGGTAAATCAACTGTAGAATTAATGGCGTCCTCTAAATTTGCTAAGTATTGTTTTTGTGCGTCAAAGCCAGTAGAAGGATCAGTTATGCTCGATCTCGTTTGTGCTTGCGAACCTAGCAAACACCAAACGTAAGTACGAATAGAGTCGTTTATTCGTTCTATTCCTGCTTTAGTTAGGCCCTTAGAAGTGTATAAGATAAATGTCGTCCATGCTGTTTTATGCTCTTGCTCTATGGACCCTAGGTGAACAGTTGTGCCTGAAGAGAAAGATGTATAAGGAGGATTCCAAGCATAGTTAATTTTCTGTGCACGCCCCAAAAATAAGGGTGCCTAAGCCATGATTAAGATCCGACTTTTGTCTAAAGTCTGTCTTGACCTTAATATTGAATTCGTTACAAATCCTTTCAAAAGCCTTCATGTCTATTCTGTTGCTAAATGGATTAAACGGTTTGTCATTTGGCAATGGTGCTTGCAGTTCAGTCAAATACGTCTGAAGGTGTAATAAAAATGAAATCTGTACACTGACCTCACCAAAGGATTAGGATGATTTAAATGATCAGCATACGACACTCCACACCCAGTTGATGCACAAAACACAGCAAAGTTTAACTGGTTCTGATAAAACTGCATCGGATGACTGAACCACACTTTCGCGATGTAGTCTTTTTTAATAGGAGGTTAAGATATCTGCTTAATGGAGTACTCACCTTTACTTGAAAGGCGTCAGTCTGGGTCACAGAAATGTCAAGAGTATCAGTTTGTTATATTTTTAAGATTGTAGTGCGGCCCAACAGAATATTTTGCATCAGTATATTTGAATGCACTCATTTTTAATTTGTTTTAAAAAATGTTTGTAACAATAACAACTCAAGACCGTCCTTCGTTTTTAGAACATGCTATTGAAAACAATTGCGGAACCAAAATGGTTGCGCTCATGAAATATTTTACAAAGTTGTATGGTTTAATATAAGCGAAACCAAGAAGAATAATAAGATTAGAAAATATGGCGGGGGAAGAAACTTAATTAGCCAGTTAACAATACCTGATGGTTATTACGGGTTTTGCTCACTAAAAGAAGCATTAAGTAACTTTGACATCACTCTCAAACTTAACAATGCAAATCTGAAAACAATGTTATCATTCAAACCTGAAGAAGCAAATTACTTTTTTTGATAAAGAGCTAGCTAAAATGTTAGGCTTTGCAACTGACAGTCAGGACGCTCAAAGATTTGTTGTTACATCAAACAAAACTACTTATGAGGGGGAAAGTCCGCTCAATCTTGCATTACATTCATTACTCTATGTTCATTTGGACGAGCTGAGCACTGATGAAAACTTATATGATGGAAGGCCCTCAACTGTTTTAAGAGCTCTCCCATCAGGGAAAGCTGCATATTGCGATTATGAAATTATACAATTCCCTAATTTACAGTTTAAAGATTAGTTTGTGGAAGGGTCGGATCATTTAATATAAAAATTGCAGACAAAACGGGAAAGTCGTAAAATGTGATAACCTGCACATTGTTTTGGAAATAAAATAATTAGTTGTTCTAAAAAATAATGTCGCGTGGGCCAGAAGAATCAGGAGTTACATTAGCGCCTGTGAGGTGTATAACTTTAGAATTAAAAGACCTTGCAGACGTTACAGACTTTGAAACAGAATGGTGAGATAGGCGCTTTGTATGGTTTTGAGTACACTAAAGATGGTGATTATAAACGTAAAGAGGTTGGCGACAGCAAAAAGTTTCCTAAACTAGAACAACTGCGCAATCTAGAAGCAAATAATGTTGGCCAGTATGAATATAAAATAGTTCGAAAACCTGACCTCAAATGGCACTTAGAACCATATTTAGAATGGGAAATAAAATTTGAATTCATAAGCCCATTTACATTTTTTAGCCGTCAAAAAAGTTTCAGAAAAGCATTCAACTCTGGCCCTTTACATGTAAGTCTTATGCCAGACGACAATAGCCGGAAAGAAATTGAAATAACGCCGTATGGGAAAAAACAGTACATCCTCCACAGGAAAGAAACGGTTTTAAAGAAAGCTTCTACAAAATTACAGTTCTTTCCAAGCAGAAAATTAGGAGACACGTTCACAATGATATTTGAAATTTCTGTCTTTAAAGATGTAGAGAGGGACGGGGTTGTGGGCGTTAGTGACGACCTTATAAAAGGAATTAATATTAGCTGGCAAAACTTAGACGTTAAACGCCTTAACGTTACCATCGTCGTTCTTCACAATGGTGAGGATATTAAGGTTATAACAACAAGCAACAAAATCAATGTTGACTTAAATAGAAACAATCTTACAGAACTGAATTGGATTAATCTTACACATTTAGGCCTTGTAGGGTTTTATTATACTGAACAAGTTTTGACAGAGAGCATGATAAAAACAATAACTGGATTAGATTAAATTCTGTTATAAAACTATGGAGCAGTTAAACTTTATGACAAAAACTCCTCATTGTTCATTAATTCGTGGGCAAACTGGTTGTGGGAAAACAATATTTGTCCTCGACCTATTACAAACAGTTTATCGTTATAATTTTGATCACATTGTGATTTTCTGTCCAACACTTAAATGGAACAAAGCATATCATGATAGAAGGTTTATATGGACAGACGATAACATATATTTAGTTGATCCTAGCAATAAACTGAGTGAGTGTTTAGAACACTTTAATAAATTGTTTGAAGGAACGCAGACACTATTTATTATAGATGACTGTTCGGCAGAAAGAGACATAGTTAAAAAAAGAAACGCTTTGTCGAAACTAGCTTTCAGTGGAAGACATGCTGGAATAAGTGTGTGGATTTTATGTCAAAAATATAACTCAGTTTTAAAAGACTTTAGAGAACAGTTAAAGACTGTAGTTTTATTTCACATGAAAGACAGAGACTCATTTGATGAATGTTTGCGCGAAAATGATGTTATTGAAAACGATCAGGAAAAACACAGGATTAAGCAAAAACTGAAATCTGAAAAGTTTAGTAAATTAGTATTGAAAACAGATAACCCAACACAGTATGTCTGTTTGTAGGGTCGTTATTTTTTGGTTATTAAAGTCATGCTTAGTAGAGAACTGTAATATGCCGCTTTTGGATTCGCCCGCACGAGACCGGCCAAGGCCGGTTGAGAGCGGGTGAGCCAGAAGCGGCATATTACAGTTCTCTCCCATTTTTCAGTTAAACATAGGTTACACCTTTTTGAAACATTGCTGTATGGTGATGCTCTTTTTATGATTTTCCAGGATATATTGTAGCTTGTTTTTGCGCCTTTAAGTTTCCAGATATATTTGCTCAGTTCTGTTTGGTTTTATATTTTTCTTTATTAAATGACTGTTTGTGGTTTGCATATCTGGTTTTGAAGTGGTTTTCAGTGATCCCTATGTACGTTTCTTTTTCATTTTCTGATGTCACAGTAGCCTGGTATACAATGTTGCTGTGAAGACATTTGTTGTTTAGTGGGCACTGCTCCTTTCTGGTGCAATTGCAAGATTTCCTTTCTTCACCCTTCTTTGCTGTGTTGATTTTCATTTTGTTGGATGCGTCAATCAGGTTTTTGAGGTTGGGCATACATGAGTACGATAGTTTGACAGTGTTTTTGTTAAATATTTTGGACAATTTGGTTCTTTTGGAAATGAAGTTGTTAGGATTCTAAAGAATTCTTTCCCTATGCTCGTTTTGACTTTCCCGTCGTATGGGGGTTATACCATATGATTTTTCTTTTCCTATTTTTCTTGCTTTTATTTGTGTTGTTGTCTGGGTTGTATTGTAATTTGTAATTGTATCCACTTGTTTGTAGTGCCTCCTGGTATTCTACTGCTGCATTGTTGAACACTCTCTCACTGCATGACAGGTTTGATAGTCTCTTGTTTATGCCATGGGGTATGGTCTTCAATACAGATGGTGGATGGTTACTTTTGGTGTGTACATAAAGAGGTGTATCGTTGGGTTTCTTGTATGGTTTATATATATGATTGTTGAGATCCAGTGTTATGTCTAAGTAGTTCACTACCTTTTTGTTTGCTTCAATGGTAATCTTTAAGTTGTGGTTTTGGAAGATTTTGCATAGTTCTTTCTTCTTGTTTTCGATGGTTCTTGGGTTGTTGGTTAGTGCAGCAAGGCCATCGTCTCTGTATAGTCCGACTTGTTTTCCGAGTTTTTTCTTGATGCTGGACAGCATGAATAGTCCGACCAGTTCACATGTTTCTGCACCAT
>JAFLJL010005231.1:0-32993 GCA_018398815.1 Conus ventricosus
AGAGAAGTACATTGGAGGAATGACTGTTAAAATTTTTCTCCATTCAGTGTAAGAGTTTTGTTTTTGATACAATGTGGGATTTAGAACGATGATATTTTTCCCGACGGGGAAGGATGAAAAAAATACATGGGGGTTGGGGGGGCGGGGAATTTTTTTTGCCCTCTCAGTGTGGAGAGAGATAAAAGGGGTAAATCTGTTTACAAGGGGATGATGTGATTTAGTAAATTGTTTTCCCTGAAGGAGGGGGGGAGAAGAAAAAAATTCGTAGTGCGCCTTTTGGTTGTTTGGAAAGATTGCGTGTCGTATGGAGTAAAATGCTGTCATGAAGCGGGTATGAAAAAGTGACAGTGTGACGATTTATTATCCTGATTTAACACTTGGCAAACAATGTTCCGTTCTGAAGACTGAAATTTTATTATCCTGATTTACACTTGGCAAACAATGTTCCGTTCTGAGAGACTGTAGAGTTATTATCCTGATTTACACTTGGCAAACAATGTTCCGTTCTTAGAGACTGTAGAGTTATTATCCTGATTTACACTTGGCAAACAATATTCCGTATTGAGAGATGCAGGGTTTTATCCTGATTTACCACTTGGAAAACAATTTTCCCGATTGAGAGATTGCAGGGTTATTATCCTGATTTACACTTGGCAAACAATATCCGTATTGAGAGATTGAAAGGTTTTATCCTGATCTACACGTGGCAAACAATGTTCTGTATTGAGAGATTGCAGGGTTATTATCCTGAACTACAACTGGCAAATAATGTTCCACCTTGAGAGACTGTAGGTTATTATCCTGATTCTCTCTATTACTTTTAAGCTGCCCCTTTTTCTTCCGTCGTCTAAAATATTTTATCTGAAAATGTTTGGATGCCTCAAAAATGTTTGGATGCCTCAAAAAAATTTTGGATGCCTCAAAAATGTTTGGATGCCTAAAAATGTTTGGATGCCTCAAAATGTTTGGATGCCTCAAAATGTTTGATGCCTCAAAATGTTTGCTGAGAGATGTCATCTTTGCTCGTTTCCTCTTCTTTTCTTTTTTTTTTTCCCTCAAATAAATTCTGCATTTATTCATTATTCTACAAAATGCCTGACGTGACAGAAGAACTTTAAACACAGCTTCAAACAACGTCTCAACATTTTTTGTTCTTTATAAACAGATTCCTATCAGACAAAGTCTGAACACTTTTTGTTATGCTATCGCTTTATAAAAAGATTCCTATCAGACAAAGTCTGAACATTTTTTTTGTTCCGCTATCACTTTAATAAAAAATTCCTATCAGACAAAGTCTGAACACTTTTTGTTATGCTATCGCTTTATAAAAGATTCCTATCAAACAAAGTCTGAACACTTTTTTGGGATGCTATCGCTTTATAAAAAGATTCCTTAAACAGACAATGTCTGAACATTTTTGGTATGCTATCGCTTTATAAAAAGATTTCTATCAGACAAAGTCTCAGCATTTTTTGTTCCGCTATCGCTTTTTTAAAAAAATTCCTATGTCCCTGTCTTACAATGACAGGCAGGCGACGAGAGTGAGAGTGTGGGGGAGGGGGCAAAGAAGGCTGTGAAGGGCAGGGCTAAAGCATGCACACAGGCGCTGTCTCTCTCTCTTTCTCTCTCTCTCTCTCTCTCTCTCGTCTCTCTCTCCTCTCCCCTCCCTCTCCCCTCTCTCTCTCTCTCCTCTCTCTCTCTCGAGAGAGAGAGAGAGAGAGAGAAGAGAGAGAGAGATTAAATTGATCAAACACTGCTTTCGTCCTGTAACCAACGCTTTAACTCTGAGAAGAAAGTTGTTCTTTCCTCTGCTCCACGAGCTACTGCCGCCTGGCTTTTTTTGTTAGTTCGGATGTTTTGGATTTCTTTTTTTGTTTGTTGTTCCTTTCTTTCTTTTTGTTTGCATGTTTATCTGTTTATCTACATTTTGATTGGTGTGATAACTTGACTTACGTGTGCGTGGACACCAGCGCTCGCGCCCCGCGTGTATATAATATATAATAAATATATATATATTTTATAAATATATATAACAAACTAATAAATTCCAAGGATAAGCACCGAGCAAACCCTTCCAGCAACTTACAGAGCAGCTTGGTGTTGCAAGACTGCAAGAAATATTCAATTATAAACAAAGCTTGCTCTTATGTCTTAGATTGACTGCAAGACAACAAACTAATAATTCCAAGGATAAGTACCGAGCACCGTTCCAGCAACTTACAGAAGCATCTAAGACATAAGAGCAAGCTTTGTTTATAATTGAATATATATAATTATATATATATATATATATAATATATTATATATATATATATATATATATATATGTTTGTATGTGTGTATGTGTGTGTCTGTGTCTGTGTCTGTGTCTGTGTGCGTGCATACGGGCCTGGGTACTGTGTGTGTGTGTGTGTGTGTGTGTGTGTGTGTGTGTGTTGTGTGTGTGTGTGTGTGTGTGTGTGTGTGTGTATGTGTGTGTGTGTGTGTGTGGGGGGTGTGTGTGTGTGTGTGTGTGTGCGCGCGCGATCGCGCGTGTGCGTGTATGCGTGTGTGTGATTATATGTGTATGTCGTGGGGTGCGTGTGCCCGGGGGTGTCTTTGCGTGCATAGCTTTTTTTGGTGTGATCATGTCAAAGTGCGTGTATGCGCGCGCGCGCGTGGGGGGTTTATATAATAAAATATAATAAAAAAAGATATATGGATGGATATGCTTTTAAAAATTTAAGTCGGGATTTCGAGTGCTGTGTGTGAGGACGAGAGAGAGGGGAGAGAAATGTGGGGTTTTGTGGGGTGTGGTGTGTGTGTGTTTTTGTGTTTGTGTTTTGTGTGGGGCGTGAGCGTGTTTTGTGTGGTTTTTGTGTGTTTGTGTGTGTTTTGTGTGTGGTTTTGTGGTGTGTGTGTGTGTGGGGGAAAAGAGAGAAGAGAGAGAGAGAGAGAAGAGAGAAGAGAGAGAGGAGAGGATGCAAAAAAAAAAAGATATATGGGTGGATATGCATATATCCTAGGGTTTGGTATTTCGAGTTGTTGTGTGTGTGTGTGTGTGGGTGTGTTTTTATGTGTTGTTGTGGGGTGGGTGTTGTGTGTGTGGGTTTTTGGTGCGCGCGCGGGGCGCGCTGCGCGGGGGTGTTGTGTTGGTGTGTGTGGTGTGTGGTGTGTGTTTCTGCTTTGGGTTTCTGCGAGTTAATGTGCACTGCGTCTTGCTTTCGTGCGTGCTTTCTTTCGTGCGGTGTTCTTTCGCGCGCGCCTGTTGGGGTATATGCTGTTTTTGGTAGAGAATTTTGGGGTTGTGTTGGGGGTGTGTGTGGGGGTGTGTGTGTGGTGTGGTGGTTTTGCCTGGGGTGCTTTGGGTTTTTTTTTTTTTCTCTCTTTTTGTTTTAAAAAAATTTTTTCATTGCCCAAATGGCGACTTTTCCCTTCCCCCGCACCCCCTGACAAAAATTCCCCTCAAAAAATAAACTGAATCTCCCAAAAAGCTACGGGGAGGATGAAAAGGGCACACATTTTCTTTTTTTAAAAACAAAAGGGCCCCTGGGTGCACGCGCGCGCGCGCCTGGTGTTTTTGTGGGGGTGTGTGGGGGTTGTGTGTGTGGTTTGGGGTGTGGGGGGTTGTGTGAGTGTGTGTTGTGGTGTTGTGTGTGTTTTGAGGGTGTGTTGTGGGTGTGTGTGGTGTTGGTTTTGGGGTTTTTTGGGTGCGTATGTGTTACAGGGGATTTTTTGGTTTGTGTTGGGTGTGTTGTGTGGGGTGAGAGAGAGAGAAAAAGAGAGAGAAGAAAAGAGAGAGAAGAGAAAGAGAGAAGAAGAAATTCAAATACTTTCAAACCCAACCTCACGTCCTCCGTTCCATCCTATTTTCTCTCCGCCTTTTTCAGCCGCGTTTCGTACGTTAGTCCGGGGCCCACACACAACATCAAACATCACGCCCCGCGTCCTCTCTCCCTCTCCCCCCTCTTTCCCGAAAACCCACTCCCCTCTCCTCACTCTGCTCCCCCTCTGCTCTTCCTACTCTGGGTCCCACTCACCTCTCCTCTCCTTCTACCCTGCCCCCTTTTTTCCCTCCTCTAACCCGCTCCCACTCCCCCTCTCCTCCCACCCCTGCTTTTCCCCCTCTCCTCTCCTCCCCCCTCCATGCTCCCACTCCCCCTTTCCCCCTAAAACCCTTTTCCCCACCTGCCCCCTCCTCTACTCTGCTCCCCCTCTCCCCTCCTCTCCTCACCTGCTCCCACTCCCTCTCCCTCCCCCTTTTACCCTGCTCCCCCAAAATCTCCTCTCCTCTTTCCCCACCCCGGGTCCCACTCCCTCTTCTCTACTTTTGCCCCCCACTCTCCCCCTTTACCTGCTCCCACTCTCCCCTCCTCTCCTCTACCGCTCCCACCTCCCCCCTCTCCCTCCTCTACCCCCTCCCCTCTCCTTCCCTCTCCCTTTAAAACCCTGCCCCACTTTTCCTCCCCTACCCTGCTCCCACTCTCCCTCCTCTACCCTGCTCCCACTCTCCCCCTCCTCCCTCTACTTTGCTCCCCCTCCCCCCCTTTTCCCCTACCCTGCTCCCACCTCCTCTCCTTTTACCCTTCTCCCACCCCTGCTCCCTCTAAACCCCGCTCCCCCTCTGCTCTCCTCTACTCGCTCCACTCCCCCCCTCCTCTACCCTTCCCCCCCCTCCTCTCCTCCCTCAAAAATGCCCCCCCTCTCTTCCTCACCCTGGGTCCCCACTCTGCCTCCTCTACTCTGGGCCCCAATCCCCTTTTCCCCTACTCTGCTCCAACCCCCTCTCCCCTCCTTAACCCCGCTCCCACTCTCCTTTTCCTCTCCTCTACCCTGCTCCCACTCTCCTCTCCCCCACTCTGCTCCCCCTCCCCTCCCCAAACCCCGCTCCCACTCCCCATCCTCTACCCTGCCCCCCACTCCCTCTCCTCAACCCCCCTCCCCTCTTTCCCCCCTCTACCCGCCCCACCCTCCTCTCCCTACCCCGCTCCCCCCTCTCCTCTCCTCTCCTCTATCCGGGGCCCCAACCCCCTCCCCTCCTCTACCCGCTCCCCCCTCCTCTCCTCCCTCTACCCTGCTCCCACTCTCCTCCCTCTCCTTACCCTTCTCCCACTCTCCTCTCCTCAAAAATGCTCCCACTCCCTCTCCTCTACCCTGCCCACTCTCCTCTCCCTTTAAACCCCCCTCCCCCCTCCCCTCTCCCAAACCCGGGTCCCACTCTCCCCTCCCTACCCCGGGTCCCACCTCCTCCCCCTCTTCTCTTTCCCTGCTCCCACTCCCCCTCTCCCCTCCTCTCCTCTACCCCGCCCCACTCTCCTCTCCTCTCCTCTAAAACCCCGCCCCACTCCCCCTCCTCTCCTCAAACCCCCTCCCAATCCCCCCTCCTCTCCTCTCCTTTTTCCGTGCCCCCCACTCTGCTCTCCCCTACTCTCTCCCCCCCCCCTCCCTCCTCTAAACCCCCCTCCCACTCTCCTCTCCTCTACTCTGCTCCCACTCCCCCTCCTCTCCTCTTTCCCTGCTCCCACTCTCCTCTCCCCCTTTCCCCCCTCCCACTCTCCTCTCCTCTACCCCCCTTTCCCCCTCCTCTCCTTCCTCTACCCTCTCTCACCTGCTCTCCCCCTACCTCTTTCCCCTCCCCCTCTCCTCCCTTACCCCGCTCCCACTCTGCTCTCCCCCTATCTGCTCCCACTCTTCTCTCCTCTCCTCTACCCTCCTCCCACTCTTTTCCCCTCCCCCTACCCCCCTCCCCCTTTCCCCCCCCCTCCCTACCCTGGGTCCCACCCCCCCCTCCCCCTCCCCTCTACCCTGCTCCCACTCTCCTCTCCTCTCCTCTACAAAAGCTCCCACCTCCTCTTTCCCCTAAACCCTTTCCCCACTCTCCCTCCTCTAACCCCTCCCCCTCTCCTCCCTCTTTCCCCTACCCTGCCCCCACCCCCCCTCTCCCCCTACTCTTTCCCACCCCTTTCCCCTCCTCTACTCTGCCCCACTCTTCGTCTCCTCAACCCGCCCCCTTTCCCCCCCCCTACCCCCGCTCCCCCCCCCTCCTCTCCTCACTCTGCTTCCACTCCCTCTCCTCTACTCTGCTCCCCCCTCTCCTCTCCTCTTTTCTAAACCCTCTCCCCCCTTCCTCCCCCTCTACCCTGCCCCACTCCCCCCCCTCCTCTACTCTCTCCCACCTCCTCTCCTCTAAACCCCCCTCCCCCCTCCTCTCCCCCTACCCTGCTCCCAAAACCCCCGCTCCTCTCCTCACCCTGCTCCCACTCCCCAGCCGGCCCTCTCCTCCCACTCCTCCCCCCCACTCTCCCTCCTTACTCTGCTTCCCCCTCTCCTCCCTCTTTCCCTGCTCCCACTCCCCCTTTTCCCCTACTCTGCTCCCCCTCTCCTCTCCTCTACTCTGCTCCCCCCTCTCCTCTTCCCCTACTCCGGGTCCCACTCCCCTCTCCTCTCCTCTACCCTGCTCCCAAATTCCCCCTCCCCCTACCCCCTCCCACTCCCCCCTCATCTACCCTGCCCCCCTCTCCTCTCCTCTACCCTGCTCCCACTCCCTCTCCTCCAAACCCCGTTTCCCCCCTCCCTCCTCTCCTCTACCCTGCTCCCCCTCTCCCCCTTTCCCCTACTCTTCTCCCACCTCCTCTCCTCTAAAACCCCGCTCCCCTCTTTCCCCTCCTCTACCCCCCTCCCAAATCTCCCTCCTCTCCTCAAACCCGGGTCCCACTCTCCCCCCTCTCCCTGCTCCCCCCTCTCCTCTCCCTACCTGCTCCCACCTCCTCTCTTTTTAAACCCGCTCCCATTCCCCCCTCCCCCTACCCGCTCCACTCTCCCTTCCTCTACCCCTCCCCCCCTCTCCCCTCTCCTCTACTCCTGCCCCACTCTTCCCTCTCTTTCCCCCTCACCCGCTCCCAAACCCCCCTCCTAAACCCTTAAATCTGCTCCCACCCCCTCTCCTCAAATCTGCTCCCAAATCTCCTCTCCCTCACCCTGCTCCCACTCCCTCTCATCTACTCTGCTCCCACTCTGCTCTCCTGTACTCTGCCCCCCTCCCCTCTCCCCCTACTCGCTCCCACCTACCTCCTCACCCTGCCCCTCCCCTCCTCTCCTCAAATCTGCCCCACTCTCCTCCCCCTCTCCCCTACCCTGCTTTTCCCCCTTTCCCCCCCTACCCTGCCCCCTCTCCCTCTCCCCTACCCCTATCAAACTCTCCTCTCCTCTACCCCGCTCCTCTCCCCCCCCCCCCTCTACCTCTCCCACCTTCCCCCTCCTCTATTCTTCTCTGCTCCCACTCTCCTCTCCTCCCACCCCCTCCCCACTCTCCTCTCCCTACCCGCTCCCACTCCCTCCTCTCCTCACCCCCGCCTTTCCCCCTCCCTCTCCCTACCCACCAAACCCCCCTCTCCTCTTCCTTTCTCCCCTCCCCTCTCCTCTAAATCGGGGCCCCCTCTCCCTCTCCTCTATTCCCACTCTGCTCCCACTCTCCTCTCCTCTACCCCCTTCCCACTCTCCTCTCCCTTTCCTGCTCCCACTCTCCCTCCTCTCCTGTACTCTGCTTCCCAAATCACCTCCCTCTACTCTCTCCCCCTCCCCTCTACTCTACTCTGCTCCCCCCCTCCCTCTCCTCTACCCTGCTTTCCCCCTCCCTTTCCCCCATTCTACCCTGCCCCACTCTGCTCCCTCTACTCGGGTTTCCCCTCTCCTCTCCCCTACTCTGCCCCACTCTCCTCTCCTCTACCCGCTCCCCCTCGCTTTTCCTCTACCCTGCCCACCCCCTGCTCTCCCCCACTCTGCTCCCACCCCCTCTCCTCCCCTACCTTGCCCCCCCAAACCCCCTCCTCTCTCTCTCCCACTCCCCCTCTCCTCTACTCTGCTCCCCCTTCCCCCCTCCTCACTTTTGCTCCCACTCCCCTCTCCTCTCCCCCTTTCTCTCTCCCACTTTCCCCCCTCCTCCCCTACTCTGCTGCCAATCTCCTCCCTCTTTCCCCACCCTTCTCCCACTCTGCTTCCCCCCACCCTGCTAAAAACCCCCCCCCCCTTCCCCTCCACCCTCTCCCACTGTCCTCTCCTCTCCCCCTACTCTGCTCCCACTCCCTCTCCTCCCTCTACTTTTGCTCCCACCTCCTTTTCCCTCTCCTCACCCTCCCCAATCTCCTCTCCTCTCCTCTACCCTACTCCCACTCTCCTCTTTCCCCTCCCAACTCTGCTCCCCCCCTCTCCCTCCTCTACCGCCCCCACTCTTTCCCCTTTCCCCTCCCCCTCCCACCCCCTCTCCCACTCTCCTCCCCACTCTGGGTTTCCCCCTCTCCTCTCCCCCCTCTACCCTGCTCCCACCCCCTCTCCTCTAAACCCAAATTCCACCTTTCCTTTTCCCCCTACCCCGCTCCCCCCCCCTCTCCTCTACTCTGCCCACTCCCGCTCTCCTCTACTCTGCCCCACTCTGCTCTCCTCTACTCGCCCCCCCCTCTCCCTCCCCTAAACCCCGCTCCCCCTCTCCCCTCCTCTCCTCTACCCTGCCCCACCTCCTCTCCGTCCCCACCTCTACCTGCTCCCCCCTCTGCTCTCCCTACCTGCCCCAAATCCCCTCTCCCCCTCCCTACTCTCTCCCACTCTCCTCTCCTCTCCTCTACCCTGCTCCCCCTCTGCCCTCCTCTCTCGCTCCCACTCTCCCTCTCCCCTACCCTGCCCCACTCTCCTCTCCTCAAATTCTGCTCCCACCTCCTCTCCCTTTCCCCCCCGCTGCTCCCACTTTTGCCCTCCCTCCTCTACCCCGCTCCCCCTGTCCTCTCCTCTCCTCTACCGCCCCCTCTCCTCTCCTCTCCTCTACTCTCCCCACTCTCCTCTCCCCTCCTCTACCCTGCCCCCCACCTTTTTCCCCCTCCCCTACCCGCTCCCAAATCCCTCTCCTCTCCTCTACCTTTTGCTCCCACTTTCCCCCCTTTCCCTACTCGCTCCCACTCTCCTCCCTCTCCTCTACCCGCCCCACTCTCCTATCCCCTCCTCTAAACCCCGCCCCACTCTCCCCCCTCCCTCCTCTACCCTGCTCCCACTCTTCCCCCTCCTCCCCTCTACCCGCCCCACTCTCCTCTCCTCTCCTCTACGCTGCTCCCCCCTCCCCTCTCCTCTCCCTTCTCTCCCCACTCTCCTCCCCCTCTTCTCAAACCCCGCCCCCCACTCTCCCTCCTCTACTCTGCACCCACTCTCCTCTCCCCCTTTTTTCTACCCTTCTCCCACCTGCTCTCCCCTACTCTGCCCCACTCCCTCTCCTCTACCCCGCAACAATCTCCCTCCCCGCCCTACTCTGCTCCCACTCTCCCCCATCTCCTTAAAACCCGCTCCCACTCTCCTCTCCCCTACTCGGGCCCCCCCTCCCTTTTCCCTCCTCTACTCTGCTCCCAATCTCCCCTCTCCCTCCTCTACCCGCTCCCACTCCCATCTCCCGTCCTTTTACCGCTCCCACCCCCTCTCCTCCCCCCTCGCTTCCACTCTCCTCTCCTCAAACCCCGCCCCCCACTCTCCTCTCCTCTACTCTGCTCCCACTCCCCTTTTCCCCTACTCGCTCCCATCCCTCTCCTCTACTCTACACGCTCCCCCTCTCCTCTCCTCTCCTCAAACCCCGCCCCATTCCCCCTCTCCTCCTCCTCTACCCCGCTCCCACTCTCCCTCCTCCCTCTACCCCGCCCCCCACTCTCCTCTCCTCTACCCTGCTCCCACTCTCCTCCCTCACCCCCGCCCCACTCTCCCTCTCCTCTACCCTGCTTCCCCACTTTTCCCTCTCCTTCCCTGCCCCCCTCTTCCCCCTCCCCTACCCTGCTCCCACTCTCCCCCTCCTCCCCCCTGCTCCCCCCCTCCTCTCCCTCCCTACTCTGCCCCACTCTTTCCCCTCCTCTTTCCCCTACCCTGCTCCCCTTTCCCCCCTCCTCTCCTCACCTCTCCCACCCCTCTCCCCTCCTCAAACCCCCCTCCCACTCTCCTCCCCCTCTCCTCTTCTCTGCCCACCCCCTCTCCTCCCCTCTACTTTTGCTTTCCCCCCTCTCCTCTCCTCTATTCTGCTCCCACCCTCCTTTCCTCTAAATCGCTCCCCCCTCTCCTCCCCTCCCCCTAAATCTTCTTTCCCCCCCTCCCCCCCTCTACTCTGCCCCCCCTCCCCTCCCTCTACCCCTCTTCCCACTTCTCCTCTCCTCTACCCCCTCCACTCTCCTTTCCTCACCCAACCCCCGCTCCAAATCTGCTCTCCTCACTCGCTCCCCCCCTTTCCCTCCTTAATTTTTTCCCCCTCTCCCCCTCTACTCGATTTCCCCCTCCCCCCTCCTCTCTTCTTTCCTTTTTTTCCCCCCTCCTCTTCCCCTACTCTGCTTCCCCCTCTCCTCTCTTCTACTCCCGCTCCCACTCCCCTCTCCTCTACTCTGCTCACACCCCCCTTTCCCCCTTCCCACTTGCTCCCACTCTCCTCCCCCACTCTGCTCCCCCCTCTCTTTTCCTCTAAATCTGTCCCACTTTCCCCTCCCCTTCCTCTATTTTTTTTAAACCCCCCCCTCCTCAAATCTGCCCACTCCCCCCCCCCTCTCCTCACCCCTGCTCCCACTCTCCCTTTTTCTCCTCTACCCCGCTTTCCCCCTCTGCTGTCCCCACCCTCTCCCCCCCCTCATCCTCAAACCCCGCTCCCATTGCCCTCCCTCCTCTACTCTGCTCCCCTCTCCCCCCTCCCTCCTCTTCTCTGCTTCCCCCCTCTCCTCTCCTCTCCTCTACCCCCCTCCCACTCTCCTCTCCTCTCCTCTACCCTACCCCACCCCTCCTCTCCTCTTCTCTACTCTGGGTCCCCTCTCCTCCCTCTAAATCTGCCCCACTCTCCTCTCCTCTCTTCCCCAAACTGCCCCATCCCCCCCCCTCTACTCTCTCCCACTCTCCTCTTTCCCCCTCCTCTACCCCCGCTCCCACTCTCCCTCCCCCCCTCTACCCTGCTCCCCCTCTCCTCTCCTCTCCCCTACCCGCTCCCCCCCCTCTTCCCCCCTCCCTCCCCTTTCCCTGCCCCACTCTCCTCTCCTCTTTCCCCTAACCCCCCTCCCGCCCCCTCTCTTCTACCTGCTCCCCCTCTGCCCCTCCTCTACCTTCCCCACTCTGCTGTCATCTACCTGCTCCCCCCTGCCCCTCCTCTACCCCTCCCCCCTCTGCCTCTCCCTCCCTAAACCCCCTCCCCACTCCTCCCCCTCTACCCCGCTCCCCCTCCCCTCTCCTCTACTCTGCCCCACTCTCCTCCCCCTCTTCTCGCTCCCCCCTCCTCTCCCTCCTCTACCCTGCTCCCACTCTGCTCGCCTCTACCACTCCCACCCCCTCTCCCACCTCTACCTGTCCCACCTCCTCTCCTCCTTTCCCCCTACCCTACCCCATCGGGCCCCCCACTCTGCTCCCACTCTCCTCTCCTCTACCCCCTGCTCCCACTCTCCCCCTCCCTACTCCCCCACCTTTCCCCTCCTCTCCTCTACGCTCTTCCCCCAACTTCCTCCTCTTTCCCCTACCCTGCTCCCCCTTTTCCTTCCCCCTCTCCCCCTACTCTGCTCCCACTTTCCCCTCCTCTCCCCTTTCTCTCACCCCCCTCTTCCCCTCCTCTCCTCTACCCTGCCCCACCCTCCTCTCCTCTGCTCTAAACCCCCCTCCCCTCCCCCTCCCTCTCCTCTTTCTCTGCTTCCCCCCAAAACCCCCCTCCCCTACTCTGCCCCCCACTCTCCTCCCTCTCCCTAACCCCCACCCCCTCTCCACTCCCCCCCTCTACCCGCTCCCACTCTCCTCTCCTCTCCTCTACCCTGCTCCCCCTCTCCTCCCCCTCTCCCTACTCTGCTCCCACTCTCCTCCCTCTCCTCTAAACCGCTCCCCCCCTCCCCTCCCCCCTTCAAATCTGGGTCCCCCCTCCCCCTCCCTTCTCCTACCCTGCTCCCAAAACCCCCTCTCCCTACTCTGCCCCCCACTCTCCTCTCCTCTCCTCTAAAACCCGCACCCCCTCTCCTCCCTCTCCACTACCCTGCCTCCCCCTCCCCCCCTCCTCTCCTCTACCCTGCTAGCACTCTCCTCCCTCCCCCTCCCCTGCTCCCACTCTCCTCCCCCTCCCCAACACCCCGCTCCCACTCTCCCTCCTCAAATCTGCTCCCACTCCCCTCTCCTCTACTCTGCCTCCCCACCCCCTCTCCTCTACTCTACACTGCCCCACTCTCCTCTCCTCTCCCCCCTTTCCCTGCCCAACCCCTCCTCCCTCTCCCCTACCCTGCTCCCACCTCCTCTCCTCTCCCTACCCCGCTCCCACTCTTTCCCCTCCTCTACCCCTTCCCCCTCCCCTCTCCTCAACCCCCCTCCCACTCTCCTCTTTTCCCCCCCCCCCTGCTTCCACTCTCCTCTCCTCTACCCCTGCTCCCACCCTCCCCCTCCTCTACCCCCGTCCCATTTTCCTGTCCTCTCCCTACCCCCCTCCCCCTCCCCTCTCCTCTCCTCTACCTGCCCCACTCTCCTCTCCCTCTTTACCCTGCTCCCCCTCTTTCCCCTCCCTCCTCTACCCCTGCCCCACTCCCCCCTCCTCCCTCTACTCTGCTCCCACTCTCCTCTCCTCTATTCGCCCCCCCACTCGCCTCTCCCCTTTCTCTGCTCCCACCCCTCTCCTCTCCTCTAAATTTTCCCCCCACTCTCCTCTCCTCTCTACTCTGCCCCCTCCCCCCCTCCCTTAAAACCCGCTCCCCCTCTCCTCCCCCTCTTAAAACCCGGGTCCCCCCCTCCTTTTTCCCCACCTCTAACCCCCCCCCCACCCCTGCCTCCTCTACTCTGCTTTTCCCCCTCTCCCCTCCTCTAATTTTTAAACCCACTCCCCACCCCCTTACTCTGATCCCCCTCCCCCCTTTCCCCCTTCTACCCTTTCTCCCCCCCTCCCCTCCCTACTCTGCTCCCAAATCTCCCCCCCCTCTCTCACCCCCTCCACCCCCCCTCTTCCTCTACTTTTGCTCCCCCCTCCCCCCTCCTCTCTTCTTAAACCCTTTCTTCCCCCTCTCCCCCCTCTACTCTGGGGTCCCACTCTCCTCTCCCCCTACTCGCCCCACTCCCCCCCTCCTCTACTCGCTCCCACTCTCCTCCCTCTACCTGCCCCCACTCTTTCCCCCCTTTCCCCCCTCTACCTGCTCCCACTCTCCTCTCCTCTCCTCTACCCTGCTCCCATCTGCTGTCCCCTAACCCCGCCCCCCCCCTCCCCTCTCCCCTACCCTGCCCCAAATGCCCCCTCCTCTCCCCCTACCCCGGGCCCCCCTCTTTCCCCCTCCTCTCCCCCTCCCCTGCCCCACTCTCCTCCATCCCTCTATTTTTTTTTGCTCCCCCCTCCCCTCTCCTCTACTCTGCTCCCACTCCCCTCCTCCCCCTCTAAACCCCGCCACCCACTCTCCCCCTCCTCTCCTCTACCCTGCCCACCCCCTCCTCCTCCTCTCCCCCTACCCTGTCCCCCTCCCCTCCTCCCTCTACTTCCCCCCTCCCACTCTCCTCTCCCTCCTCTACCTGCTCCCAACCCCCTCTCCCCTCCTCTACCTGCTCCCCCCTCTCTCCACCTTTTTCTTACCCTGCTCCCACTCCTTCCCTCCTCCCCTCTTTCCCTGCTCCCCCCTCTCCTCCCCCTCCTTTTAACCCTGCCCCACCTGCCTCCTCTACTCTGCTCCCACTCTCCTCTCCTCTACCCGGGTTTGCACCCCTCCTCTCCTCTCCCCTACTCGCTCCCCCTCTTTCCCCCCCCTCTCCCAAACCCCCCTCCCACTCTCCTCCCTCTACCGCCCCCTCCCCTCTCCTCAAATCTGCTTTCCCACTCTCTTCTCCTCCCCTACCTGCCCCCCCTCCCCTCCTCTCCTCTACCCTGGCCCCCCCACCCCCCCCAAAAAACCCCTCTCCCCAAATCTGCTCCCACTCCCCTCCCTCTCCCCCTCTGCTCCACTCCTCCTCCCCCTCTACCCTGCTTTCCCCCTCTCCTCTCCCTAAATCTCCCCACCCCCTCTCCTCTACCTGCTCCCATCTCCTCCCTCTACCTACACTGCTCCCCCCCCTCCTCTCCTCTCCTCTACCCTGCTCCCCCCTTCTCCTCCCCCCTCCTCTACCCTGCCCCACTCTCCTCTCCTCTACCCCCGCCCCCACTCTCCTCCCTCTACCCTGCTCCCCCCCTCTCCTCCCTCTAAACCCCGCTCCCCCCCCTCTCCTTTTAAACCCGCCCTTCCCCTCTCCTCTCCCTAAACCCCGCTCCCCCTCTCCTCCCTCTAAAACCCCCCCCCCACTCTCCTGTCCCCCTCCCTCCCTGCTCCCACCCCCTCTCCTCTCCTCTTCTCTCTCCTCCCCTCCTCTCCTCTCCCCCTACCCTGCCCCACTCTCCTCTCCCCCCTCCCCCTACTCTGCTCCCCCTCCCCCCTCCTCTCCCCTACTCTGCTCCCACTCTCCTCTCCTCTAATTTTTGCTCCCACCTTTCCCCTCCTCTACTCTGCCCACACTCCCTCTCCTCTCCTCTACTCGCCCCCCCCTCCTCTCCTCACCTCCCCACCCCCCTCTCCCCTACTCTGCTCCCCCCTCCCTCCCTCTAACCCCGCTCCCACTCTCCTTTCCTCACCTCACCCTGCTCCCACCTGCTCTCCCTTTCCTGCCCCCCTTTTCCTCCCTCAATTTTAAACCCACTCCCTCTCCTCAAACCCGACCCCCCCCTCTCCTCTCTTAAACCTTTCTCCCACTCTCCTCTCCTCACTCTGCCCCCCTTCCCCCTCTCCTCTACTCGCCCCACTTCCCCCTCCTCTCCTGCTCCCAACTCCCCTCTCCTCTCTTTCCCCCCTTGCTCCCCCCTCCCTCTCCTCTTTCTCTGCTCCCACTCTCCCTCCTCCTCTGCCCCACTCCCCTCTCCCCCTACTCTGCTCCCAAACCCCCTCTCCTCCCACTCTGCTCCCAAACCCCCCCTCCCTCCCCTACTCCCCCTCCCACTCTCCCTCCCCCCTCACCCTGCTCCCACTCTGTGCCCTCACCCTTCCCCCACTTTCCCCCCCTCCTCTACCCTTCTCCCCCCCTGGGGGCCCCCCTCCTTACTCTCTCCCACCTCCTCTCCTCTCCCTACTCCCGCTTTTCCCCCTCCCTCTCCCTCCTCTACCCCTGCTCCCACTCTCCTCTCCTCTCCTCTACCCCACTCCCACCTCCTCCCTCTTCTCTACTCTGCTCCCCCCTCCCTCCCTCTACCTGCTCCCACCCCTCCCCTCCTCTCCTCTAAAAACTGCTCCCAATCTCCCCTCCCTACTCTGTCCCCCCCTCCTCTCCTCCCTCTACCCTGCTCCCACCTCCCTTTTCCCCTCCCCAACCCCCTGCTCCCACTCTCCCTCCTCTCCTCTACCTTTCTCCCCCTCTCCTCTCTTCACCCCCGCTCCCACCCCTCCTCCCTCTCCTCTACCCCGCCCCGCTCCCCTCTTCTCTACTCTGCTCCCAAACCCGCTCTCCTCTACTCTCTCCCCCCCTGCTTTCATCTACTTTTGCTCCCACTCCCTCTCCTCTAAACCCCGCTCCCCTCTGCTCTCCTCTCCTCTACCCCCGCTCCCCCCTCTCCTCTCCTCTAAAACCCGCTCCCACTCTGGGGGCCCCCTCTACTCTGCTCCACTCTCCTCCCTTACCTCTCCCACTCTCCTCTCCTCTCCTCTACCCTGCCCCCCCACCCCTGCCTCCTCACTCTACTTTCCCCTCCCCCTTTTCCCCCTCTAAATCTCCCCCCACCTCCCTCCCTCCCTAACCCTGCTCCCACCTGCTCTCCTCTACCTGCTCCCACCCCCCCTCTACCCTCTCCCACCTCCCCCTCCTCTTAAATCTGCTCCCACCTCCCTCTCCTCCCTCTAAACGCTCCTCCCCCCTGCCCTCCCCTCCTCTACCCGCTCCCCTGTCTCCCCTCTCCTCTACTCTGCTCCCACTCCCCCTCTTTCCCTCCTTTTACTTTTGCACCCCCTCTTCTCTTTCCCCTTTCCCCTACCCTTTCTCCCCCGCCCCCTCTCCTCTCCTCTAAACCCCGCTTTCCCCCTCTCCTCCCTCTCCTCAACCCTGCTCCCACTCTCCCTCCCCCCCTCTACCTGCCCCACTCTCCTCTCCTCTTCCCCTACCTGCTCCCCCTCTTCTCTTTCCCCTCCTCTACTCTGGGTCCCACCCCCCCTCTCCTCTACCCCTTCTCCCACTCTCCCCCTCCTCTCCTCTAAACCGCACCCACTCTCCTCTCCTCTCCCTACCCTGCTCCCCCTCCCTTCCTCTCCTCTAACCCCGCTTTCCCCCCCCCTCCTTTTCCTCCCCCTCAAATCTGGCCCCCCACTCTTTTTCTCCTCTCCCCCTTAAAAACCCGCCCCACTCTCCTCTCCCCCCCTTCTACTCGCTTCCCCCCCCCTCTCTTTTCTCTACCCTGCTCCCACTCTCTCTCCTCTACCTGCTCCCACCTCCTCCCCTCTCCTTTTAACCTGCACCCACTCTCCTCTCCTCTCCCTACCCTGCTTTCCCCCTTTCCCCTTTTCATCTCCTCTACCCTCTCCCCCTCCCTCTCCTCTCCCCCACTTTTTGCTCCCCCACTCTCCCCCCCTCTCCCTCTAAACCCCGCTCCCACTCTCCTCTCCCCTACTCTGCTCCCACTCCCCTCTCCTCTACCCCTGCACCCACTCTCCTCTTTCCCCACTCTAAACCCCGCTCCCCCTCTCCTCTCCCTACCCCCGCTTTTTTCTCTCCCTCCTCACCCTGCTCCCACTCTCCCTCCCCCTAACCCTGCTCCCCCCTCTCCTGTCCTTTTCCCCCTACCCTGCTCCCCCTTCCCCCTCCTCTCCTCTCCTCTCTTCCCCCCTTTCCCTCCTCTCCTCTACCCTGCCCCACTCTCCTCTCCTCTTTTCCCCTACCTGCCCCCCATCTCCTCTCCTCTCCTCTACTCTGCTCCCCCACTCCTCTCCTCTACTCTGCTCCAACTCCCCTCTCCCTACCTCTCCCCCTCTCCTCTCCCCCCTACCCTGCTCCCCTGCTCCTTTCCTCACCCTCTACCCGCTCCCCCCCTCTGCCCCTCACTCTCTCCACTCTCCTCCCTTTAATTTTTTTCCCACCCCATCTCCTCAACTCTGATTCCCCCTCCCCCCTCCTTTTCTTCTCCCTTTCTCCCACTCCCTCTCCTCACTCTGCTCCCCCTCCCCTCTCCCTTCCCACTCTGCTCCCACTCCCCCCTCCTCTAAATCTGGGTTCCCCTTTCCCCTTTTCCTCTCTTCTACCCTTTCTCCCACTCTCCCCCTCCTCTACTCGCTCCCCCTCTCCTCCCTCTACTCTGCTTTCCCCCTCCCCCCTCCTCTAAATCTGCTCCCACTCTCCCTTTTCCTCTACCGCCTTTCCCCCTCCCCTCTTTCCCCTCCTCTACTCTGCTCCCACTTCACCCTCCTCTCCTCTACCCTGCTCCCACTCTGCCCGCCTCTACCCTCCCCACTCCCCCTCCTCTACCCTGCTCCCAAATGTCCTCTCCTCTTTCCCCTACTCTGCTCCCCCCCTCTCCTCTCCTCTCCGCACTCGCTTTCCCCCTCTCCTCTCCCCTTTCCCCTACCCTGCCCCACCCCCCCCCTCTCCCCTCCTCAAAACCCACTCCCCCCTTCCCCTCCTCTTCCTACCGCTACCCCCCTCTCCTCTCCTCAACTCTGCTTCCCCCCTCTCCTCTCCTCTCCTCTAAACCCCGCTTCCCCCCCTCTCCTCTCCCCTCCCCTACCATGCTCCCCACTCTCCCTCCTCTACGCTGCTCCCACTCTCCCCTCCTCCCCCTCTACCAAAGCTCCACTCCCCCTCTCCCTCCCACCCTGCTCCCCCCCTCTCCTCTCCTCCCTCAACCCGCTCCCGCTCCCCCCCTACTCTAAATCTGCTCCCCCTCTGTTTTCCTCTACTCTGCTCCCCCTCGCTCCATCTACTCTGCTCCCACTCTTTACTTCCTCTACCCCCCCTCCCACTCTACCCCCCTCTCCTCAACCCCGCTCCCACTCTCCTCTCCTCTACCCTGCCCCACTCTCCCCCTCCTCTACTCTGCTCCCCCCTTTCCCCCCTCTACCTGCTTCCCCCTCTCCTCTCCTCTCCTCAAACCCCCCCTCCCCCCCTGCTCTCCTCTACTCCCGCCCCCCTCCCCTCTCCCTCCTCTACTCTGCTTCCCCCCTCTCCCTCCTCTTTCCCCTACCCTGCTCCCACTCTGCTCTCCTCACCATGCCCCACCCAACTCCTCTACTCCCACCTCTCCCTCCTTCCCCCCTTCCTGCTCCCCCTTTTGCTTTTCCTCCCCCTCATCCCCGCTCCCCACTGTCTTTTCTCCTCTCCCTCTTTCCCCTGCCCCATTTTCTCTCCTCTCCCTACCCCCTCCCACTCTCCTCTCCCCCTCCCTACTCTGCTCCCCCTCCCCTCTCCTCTACTCTGCCCCCCACTCTCCTTCCCCCCTCTCCAACCCAACCTGCCCCCACTCTCCTCTCCTCTCCCCTAACCTGCACCCACCCCTCCTCTCCTCTCCTCTACTCCGCTCCCACTCTCCCTCCTCCCCCTCTACGCTGCTCCCCCCCTCCTCTCCTCCCTCTACCTGCTCCCACTCTGCTTCCTCTTCTCAAACCCCGCCCCACTCTCCTCTCCTCCCCTCACTCTGCTCCCCATCTCCTCTCCTCTTTTCTACCCCTCCCACTCTGCTCCCCCCTTCTTTTGCTCCCACTCTCCTCCCTCCCACCCTGCTAGCAAATCTCCTCTCCTCTTCCCCCTACTCCCGCCCCACTCTCCTCCCCTCTCCCCCTAAACCGCCCCACTCTCCTCTCCTCTACTCTGCTCCCACCCCTCCTCTCCTCTATCTGCTCCCCCCTCTTTTTCCTCTCCTCTCTCTGCTCCCCCCTCTCCTCTCCCCCTCCTCTAAACCCCCTCCCACTCCCATCTCCTCTCCTTTTACTCTGCTCCCACCCCCCCTCTCCTTTTCCCCCTCTGCTTCCACCTCTCTTTCCCCTACCCCTCCCACTCCCTCCTCCTCTACTCTGCTCCCCCCTCCCCTCCCCTACTCGGGTCCCATTTTCCCTCCTCTACCTACACTGCTCCCACTCTCCTCTCCTCCCCTAAACCCCGCTCCCCTTCCCTCCCCCTCTTTCCCCTACCCTCTCCCACCTCCCCCTCCCCCTTCCCTCTCCCACCTCCTCCCCCTCTAAAACCCCGCTCCCATCCTCCCTCCCCCTACCCTGTTTTAAATCTCCTCTCCTCTCCCTCTCCCACCCCCTCCTCTCCCCTAAACCCCGCTCCCACCCCTGTCCCTTTTCCTCTAACCCCGCTTTCCCACTCCCCTCTCCTCTCCTCTACTCGCCCCCCACTCTCCTCTCCCTCCTCTAACCCCCGCTCCCACTCTCCTCTCCTCTCCCCCTCCTCTGGGTCCCCCCTTTCCCCCCTCCTCTCCTCTACCTGCCTTTCCCAAATCCCCTCCTCTATTCTGCTTTCCCCCTCTCCTCTCCCTCCCCTTTTCCCTTTTTCCCCTTTCCCCCCCTCCCTCTACTCTGCTCCCACCTCCCACCCCCTACTCTGCTCCCACTCCCCTCTCCCCTACTCCCGCTCCCACTCTCCTCTCCTCTACCCCGCTCCCACCTCCTTTCCCTTTACCTCTACCCTCCCCACTCCGCTCTCCTCTAAATCTGCTCCCACTCTTTCCCCTCCTCTAATTTTATCCCCCCTCCCCCCCTCCTCTACTCGATTCCCACCCCCCCTCCTCCCCTTCCTTTCCTTCTCCCCCTCTCCCTCTCCCCTACTCTCCCTACTCCCCTCTCCTCTACTCTGCTCCCCCTCCCCCCCCTCCTCTACTTTTGCCCCCCACCCCCTCTCCTCTCTTCTAACCCCCTCCCACTCCCCCTCTCCTCAAACCCCGCTCCCCCCTCTCCTCTCCTCTACTCTCTTCCCCACTCCCCCTCTCCTCTACTCTGCCCCACCCCTCCTCCCTCTACTCTGCTTTCCCAAATCCCCCCTCCCTCTCCTCTACTCTGCTCCCCACCTCCTCCCCTCCCTAAACCCCGCTCCCCCCCGGGTTTTCTGTCCTCTACCCCCTCCCACTCCCCTCTTTCCCCCCCCCCCTGCTCCCCCCGTCCCCCTCCTTTTCATCTTTCCTGGCCCCCCCCTCCTCTCCCCTCCTCTAACCCTGCTCCCACTCTCCTCTCCTCTCCTCACCCTGCTCCCCCTCTCCCTCCTCTCCTCAACCCCAACCCCCCACCTCCTCTCCTCTTCCTTTTACTCGCTCCCCACCCCCTCTCCTCTACCTGCCTCCAATTCCCCCTCCCCCTCCTCTACCCCGCCCCAATCTCCCCCCCTCTACTCCCGCTCCCACTCTCCTCTCCCTTTCCCCTAACCCTGCCCCCACTCTCCTCCCCTCCCTCTAAACCCCGCCCTCCCCCTCCCCTCCTCTCCCTACCCTGCCTCCCACTCTCCCTCTTTTACCCTTTTCCCACTCCCCACTCCTCTCCTCTACCCTGCTCCCCCCTCCCCTCTTCTCTACTCTGCTCCCACTCTCCTCCCCCTACCTGCTTTTTCCAAATCTGCTTCACTAACCCGCCCCACTCTTTCCCCTCCCCACCCGCTCCCACTCTGGGTCCCCTCTCCTCTAACCCCGCTCCCACTCCTCCTCTTTCCCCTACCCTCTTTCCCCCCTGCTCTCCTCTACTCCCGGCCCCCCACTTTTCCCTCCTCTACTCTGCTCCCACTCTCCTCTCCTTTTCCCTACCCTGCTCCCACTCGGGTCCCTCTACTCACCCCACTCCCCTCTCCTCTCCCTACTCTGCTCCCACTCTCCTCTCCTCCCCCTACCCTGCCCCCCCTCTGCTTTTCCCTTTTCCCCGCCTCCCCTCTCCTCTCCCTCTACCCTGCCCCCACTCTCCTCTCCCTAAATCTCTCCCACTCTCCTCTCCCTCCCAACGCTTTTCCCCCCTCGCTCTCCTCTCCCTTTCCCCGCCCCACTGTCTTCTCCTCTCCTCAAAATCTGCTCCCACTCTCCTCTCCTCTCCTCTACTCTTCAAACCCCCTCTTGTCCCCTCTCCTCTAAAACCCCGCTCCCACCTCCCCCTCCCTCCTCTACCCCTGCTTCCCCCTCTCCTCCCCCTCTCCCTACCCTGCTCCCAAATCTCCTCTCCCCCTCCTCTACCCCCGCTCCCCCTCTCCTCTCCTCCCTCCCACTTTTGGGTTTCCCCCTCTTTTCTCCTCTCCTCTACTTTTGCTCCCACTCCCCTCCCCCCTCTTCTTCCCCCCACTCTCCCTTTTCCTCCCTCAACCCGCACCCACTCTCCTCCCCCCTCCCTACCCTGCTCCCACTCCCTCTTTCCCCCCTCTAAAACCCCGGCCCCCCCTCCTCTCCTCCCCCCTACCTGCTCCCACTTTTTTCCCCCTCCTCCCTCTACCCCCTGCTCCCACTCCCCTCCTTCCCCCCCCTTTTTAAATCTGCCCCCACTCCCCCTCTTTTTCTTCTCTAAACCCCTTTTCCCACTCTGCTCCCTCTACCTCTGCTCCCAAAATCTCCCTCCTCTCCCCCAACCCCGCCCCCACTTTTCCTCTCCCCTCCACTACCCTGCTCCCAAATCCCCTCTCCCCCTCCCCTACCCTGCTAGCCTTCCCCCCCTCTCCCCTCCTCACCTGCCCCACCTCCTTCCCCCCCTCCTCTAAACCCCGCCCCACCTCCTCCCTCTACCTGCACCCACTCCCCCCTCCCTCTAAATTTTGCTTTCCCCCTCTCCTTCCTCTACTCTACACTCTCCCACTCTCCTCTCCTCCCCCTCTACCCTCTCCACTTCCCTCCCTCCTCTAAACCCCGCTCCCACTCTCCTCTCCCTCCTCTACCCCCGCTCCCAAATCTCCTCTCCTCTACCCTGCACCCACCCCCCCCCCCCTCTTCCCTCCCCCCCCCCACCCACCCCCATCCCCCCCCCCACCCCTCCCCCCCCCCCCCCCTATCCCCCCCCCCCCCCCCACCCCCCCACCCCCCCCCACCCCCCCCAAACACCCCCCACCCCCACCCCTCCCCACCCCCCACCCCCCCCCCCCCCCCCCCCTCCCCCAACCCCCCGCCCCCCCCCCTCTCCCCCCCCTCCTCTCCTCTACTCTGCCCCCCCTCTCCTCTCCTCCCCGCCCCCCTCCCTCCCTCTTCCCACCTTCCCCCCTCCCCCCTCCCTTCCCCTCCCCCCTCCCTTCCCCCATTTTGCCCCACCCTCCTCTCCTCTACTCGTCCCCTCCCTTCCCCCCTCCTGCTCCACCTCCCCCTCTCTCTTTTCCCCTCCCCCTCCTTACCTTCCCACTCCCTCCCCCCTCCCTCCCCCCTCCTTTCCCCTCTCCCCCCTCCCATTCCCCCCTCTACCCCTCCCCCTCCCTCTCTCTATTTCCCCCTCCCTTTTCTACTCTGTCCACTCCCCCCTCCCTTTTACTTTCTCCCCCTTCCCTCCTTTCCCCCCTTTTTCCCTTCCCCCCCTCCCCTTTTGCCCCCCCCCCCTACTCGCCCCCCCCCTCTCCTTCTCCCCCCCCCCCCCCTCTCCCCCCCCCCTCCCTTCCCCCCCCTCTCCCCTACCCTGCCCCACCCCTCTCCTCCCCTCCCCCCCCTCCCTCCCCTTTCCTGTCCCACTCCCTTCCTCCTTCCCCCTCCCCTTCCCCCTTTTTCCCTCCCCTTACCCCCCTCCCACTCCTTTTCCTCTACCCGCTCCCCCCCCTCTCCTCAAAACCCGCCCCACTTCCCCTCCTCTTCCCCACCCCTCCCTCCCCCCCCCTCTCCCCTCCCCTCTTCCCCCCCCCCTCCCCCCTCCTCTCCCCCCCCCCCCTCCCCCCCCCCACTCCTCCCCCTTTCCCCTCTCCCCCTTCCCCCCCCCCCTCTCCCTCCCTTTCCCCCCCCTCCCCCCCCCCCCCCTCCCCCTTTCCCCTTCTTTTCCCCTCCCCCTTTCCCCTCCCCTTCCCCTCCCTCCCCTTCCCCCCTCCCTTCCCCCCCCTTCCCCCCAAATTTTTCCCCCTCCCTCCCTCCCCCCCCCCCTCCCCTCCCCTCTTCCCCCCCCTTCTCCCCCCCCCTCTCCCCTTCCCCTCCCCTCCTTCCCCCCCCCCTTTTTCCCCCCCTCCCCTTCCCCTCCCCCCTGCCCCACCCCCCCTCTCCCTCTCCCCCTCCCTCTCTTCCCTCTCCCCTCAAACCCCCCCTCCCTTCTCCCCCCCTTTTCCCCCCACCCCTTTTCCCCCCCTCCTTACCCCCCCCCCCCTCCCTCCCCCTTCCCCCCCCCTCTCCTCCCCCCCCCTCCCCCCTCTCCACCCCCCCCCCTCCCTCCTCTTCCCCTTCCCACTTCCCCCCCCCTCTATTTTCCCCCCTTCCCCTTCCCCTTTCCCCCCTCTCCTCCCCCTCCTCCCCCTCCCCCCCCTCTCCTCCCTCTCCCCCCCCCCTCCCTCTACTTGCTCCCACTCCCTCTCCTCACCCCCCACCCCCTTCCCCCCCCTCCCCCCTTCCCCCTCCCCTTCCCCTTTTTTTTCCCCCTTCCCCCCCACCTGCCCCCCTCCCCCCCTCCCTCCCCCCCCCCCCCTTCCCCCTCCCTTCCCCCTCTCCCCCCCCTCTCTACCCCTCCCCTTTTCCTCTTCTCCCTCCCCCTCCTCTCCTTACCTTTCTCCCACTCTCCCTTTTCCCCCCCTCCCCCCACTTCCCTTTTTCCCCCCCCTCCTCTCCCCCCCTTCCCCCTTCCTCCCTCCCTCCCCCCTCCCCCCTCCCTCCCTGCCCCCTCTCCCCTTTCCCCCTCCCCTGCCCACTCCCCCCCCTCCCCCCACCCCCCCCCTCTCCTCTTCTTTCCCCCCCCTCTCTCTCCCTTACCTCCCCACCTTTCTCCCTCCTCACCCTGCCCCACCCTCCCTTTTCCTCTACCCTTCTCCCCTCCCCTCTCCTTACCTGCTCCCCCCCTCCCCTCCCCCCTTCCCCACCTTCCCTCCCTTCCCCCACCTCCCCTCCCCCCCTTCCCCCCCCCACTCTCCTTTCCCCCCCCCTTTTTCCCCCCCCCTCCTCCTCTACCCGGTCCCACTCCCTCCCTCTCCTCTCCTCTCCCCTCTCCTCTCCTCTTTCCCCCCCCTTCCCACCCCCCCCTCCCCCCCCCCTTCCCCCCTCTACCTCTCCCTCCCCTTTTCCTTTCTCCCCCTCCCCCCCCTTCCCCCTTCCCTCCCCCTTACCTTTTTTCCCCTCCCCCTCTCCCATCTCCCCTCCCTCTTTTCCCCCTCCCTCCCTCCCTCCCGCCCCCCCCCTCTCCTTCCCTCCCCCCCCCCACTTCTCTCTCCCCACCCCCCACCCCCCCTTCTCCCCCCTCCCCTCCCCTCCTCTCCCTCTCCTCTCCTCTTCTTCCCCTCACTCTCTCCACTCCTCCCCTCTCCTCTCCTTTCTACTTCACCTCTCCTCTCCCTCTACCCTGCCCCACTCCCCTCCTCTTCCCCCTACCTCTCCCACTCTCCTTCCTCTCTCTACGCTCCCCCTCCCTCTCCCTTTCTCTGCTCCCACTCTCCTCTCTCTCCTTCACTGCTCCCTCTCCCCCTCTCCTCCCCCTCTCCATCCTCCACCTCTCCCTCCTCTCCACCCTGCTCCCCCTCTCCTCTCCTCCTCCTTACCTCTCCCACCTCCTCTCCTCTCCCCTACCATGCTCCACTCCCCCTCCCCTTCTACCCTGCTCCCACTCTCCTCTCCTCTCTTTCCTGCCCCCCCTTCCCCTCTTCTCTACTCTGCTCCCCCCTCTCTCTCCTCTACTCTGCTCCCACTCTCCCTTTTCTTCTGCTCCCACTCTCCTTCCTCTACCCTGCTCCCACTCTCCCCTCCTCCCTCTACCTGCTCCCACTCTCCTTCCTCTAACCTGCTCCCACTCTCTTCCTCTACTCTGCTCCACTCTCCTCTCCTCTACTCTCTCTCCCACTCTCCTCTCCTCCCTCTACCCTGCTCCCACTCTCTCTCACCTCTACTCTACTCCCATTTTTCCCCTCCCTCTCCTCTACTCTGCTCCCACTCCCTTCCTCTCTCTACCTGCCCACTCTCCTCTCCTCTACTCTGCTCCCAAATCTCCTCCCCCTCTACCCTGCTCCCCACTCCCTCTCCTCTACTCTGCTCCCACTCTCCTCTCTCTCCCCGCTCCCCTCCCCACTCTGCTCCCTTCCCTCTACCCTGCTCCCACCCCCTTCCCTTCTTTCCCCTCTCCTTCCTCTGCCCCCCATCCCCCTTCCTCTCCTCTACTTGCCCCATCTCTCCTCCTCTCCTTTTACCCTGCTCCCACGCTCCTCTCCTTCTTCTACCCTGCTCCCCCTCTCCTCTCCTCTCCTCTACCTGCTCCCACTTCCCCTCCTCTCCTTACTCTGCTCCCAACTCTCCCTTTCCCCTCCTCTACCCTGCTCCCACTTCCTCTCCTCTCCTTACTCTGCTCCCACTCCCCCTCTCTCTACTCTGCTCCCCCCTTCTCTCCCTCTCCTTTTTACTCCCACCCCCCTCTCCCTCCTTCCTCTCCTGCTCCCACTCCTCCCTCTCTTACCCTGCTCCCATCCCTCTCCCTCCTCTACTCTGCTCCCTCTCTCCTCTCCTCCTCCTTACCCTGCTCCACCTCTCCCTCTCCCCTTTTACTCTGCCCCACCTCCTCTCTCTCCTCTACCCGCTCCCCCTCTCTCCTCTACTCTGCTCCCACTCTCTCTCCCCTTCTCTTCCCCCTCTTCCCGCACACTCTCCCTCTCTCCCTACCTGCTCACTCCCCTTCCTCTCCTTACCCTGCTCCCACCTCCCCTCCCTCCTCTACTCTGCCCCCCACTCTCCTCCCCTCCCCTCTCCCTGCTCCCCCTTCCTTCCCCCTCTACTCTGCTCCCCTCTCTCCTCTACTCTTCCCCACTCTCCTCCCTCTATCTAACCTGCTCCCACTCTCCTCTCCCTTCCCTCTTCCACTCTCCTCTCCTCTACCCTGCTCCCACTCTCCTCTCCTCTAAACCCCGCTCCCCCTCTCCTCCCTCCTCTACCCTGCTCCCCCTCCCCTCTCCTCTCCTTCCTCTGCTTTCCCCCCCTCTCCCTTCTACCCTGCTCCCCCTCCCTTCCTCTATTCTCTCCCACCCTCCCCCCTCTCCCTCCCTCTACTTCTGCTCCCACTCCCTTCTCCTCTACTCTGCTCCAATCCCCTCTCCTCTACTCTGCTCCCACTCTCCTCTCCTCTACCCTCTCCCCTCTCCTTTCCTCACCTCTACCCTGCTCCACCTTCTCTCCTCTACCCGCTCCCACTCTCCTCTCCCCTATTATCCCTCTCTCATCTCCTCTACTCTGTCCCACTCCCCCTCCTCTCCCTTTTACCTTGCTCCACTCCCTTCCTCTCTCTGCCCACCCCTCCTCTCCCCTCCTCCCTCCCCTCCTCTCCTCTCTCCTCCCACTCTCCCTCCCTCATACCTGCTCCCACTCTCCTCTCCTTCTACCCTCTCCCACTCCCTCTCCCTCCTTTCCCGCTCCACTCCTCCCTCTCCTTACCTTTCTCCCAACTCTCCTCTCCTCTACTTGCTCCCCTCCACTCTCTCCCTCTACCTGCTCCCACTCTCCTCTCCTCTCCCCCACCCTGCCCACCTCTTTCCTCTTTCCCTGCTCCCACTCCCTCTCCTCCTACCCCGCTCCCACTCCTCTCTCTCCTCTACCTGCTCCCACTCTCCTCTCTCCTTCTCCGCTACTCTCTCCCACTCTCCCCCTCCTTCCTCCCTGCCTCCCACTCTCCTCTCCTCTCCTCTCCCACTCCCCTTCCTCCCCCTCTCTCTTCTCTCTCTTTTCCCACTCCCTCTCCTCTTTCTCTGCTCCCTCTCCTCTCCTCTCTCCTCTACCCCTCCCACTTTTCCTCCCTCTCCCCTCCTGCTCCCACTCTCCCTCCTCTACGCTTCTCCCACTCCTCCCTCTCTCTACCTGCCCCCACTCTCCTCCTCTACCGCCTCCAACTCTCCTCCCCCCTCTTCACCCTGCTCCCGCTCCCCCTACTCTACCCCTGCTCCCACTTGGCCCTCTCTCTCTCCCACTCGCCTCATCTACTCTGCTCCCACTCCTTCCTCTACCCGCTCCCACTCTATCCCTTTTTACCTCTCCCACTTCCTTCCCCTCTACCCTGCCCCCTACCTCTCCTCTACTCGCTCCCACTCTCCTCCCTACCTGCTCCCACCTCCTCCCTGTCCTCTACCCTGCTCCCCACTCTCTCCCTCTACTCTGCTCCACTCCCCTCTCCTCTCCTCTACTCTGCTCCCACTCCTCCTCTCCTCTACCTGCTCCCACTCTCCTTTTCCTCTACCATCCCCACCCCCCATCTCCTCTACTCTGCCACCTCTCCTCTCCCCTCCTCTACCGCTGCCCTTCTTCCTTCCCGCTCTCCCTCCTCTACCCTGCTCCCACTGTCCTTTTCCTCTCCTCTACTCTGCTCCACTCTCCTCTCCCCTCCTCTACCCTGCCCCACTCTCCTCTCCTCCTCTACTTGCTCCCACTCCCCTCTCACCTCTGCTCCCACTCTCCTCTCCCTCCTCTAACCCCGCACCCCTCTCCTCCTCTCCTCTAAACCCCCCTTCTTCCTCTCCTCTCCCCCTCCCCCACTCTCTCTCCTCTCCCTCCCGCTCCCCCTCTCCTTCCTCTCCCTCTTTCCCCTCCTACTCTCTCTCACTCTCTCCCCTCTCCTCTTGCTCCCACTCTCCTCTCCTCCCCTCTCTCTGCTCCCACTCTCCTCTCCTCTTCTCTACCCTGCTCCCACTCTGCTCTCCCTACTCTGCTCCCATTCCTCTCCTCTACCCTGCTGCACTCTCCTCTCCTCTCCTCTACTCTGCTCCCCTCTCCCTCCCCCCCCTCCTCACCTGCTCCCACTCTCCTCTCCTCTACTCTGCTCCCACTCTCCTCTCCTCTACTCTGCTCCCCCTCTCTTCTCCTTCCTTACTCTGCTCCCACTTTCCCCCTCCCCTCTTACCTCTCCCACTCCATCCCTCTCCTCTACTCTGCTCCCACTCCCCTCTCCTCTCCTCTCCTCTGCTTCCACTCTCCTCTCCTCTACCCTGCTCCCACTCTCCTTCCTCTACTCTGCTCCCACTCCCCTCTCCTACTCTGCTCCCACTCCTCCCTCCTCTACCCCTACCACTGCTCCCACTCCTCCTCTCCTCTACCCTGCTCCCATTCTCCTCCCTCTCCTCTACCCCGCTCCCACTCCCCCTCTCCCTAAACCCCCTCCCCCTCTCCTCTCCTCTTACCCTGCTCCCACTCTCCTCTCCTCTACCCTGTCCCCTCTCCTCTCTCTACCCTGACTCCACTCTCCTCTCCTTACCCTGCCCCTCCCTCTTCCCGTCCCCTCTCCCTCTACCCTGCTCCCACTCCTCTCCCCTCCTTTCCTTGCTCCCACTCCTCTCCTTCCCCCTACCCTGCTCCCACTCTCCCCCCTCTCCTCCCTCTGCTCCCACTCCCCCCCCTCCTTCCTCTACTCCCGCTCCCACTCCCTCTCCTCTATTCTGCTCCCACTCTCCTCCCTCTACTTGCTCCCACTCTCCTCTCTCTCCTCTACTCTGCTCCCACTCCCTCCCTCTAAATCTGCTCCCCCTCCCCTCTCCTCTACCTGCTCCCACTCTCCTCTCCTCTACCCTGCTCCCCTCTCCTTTCCTCACCTCTACCCTGCTCCCACTCTGCTCTCCTCTACTCTGTCCCCCTCCTCTCCCCTTAATTTTATCCCCCCTCTCCTCTCCCTACTCTGATCCACTCCCCTCTCCTCTCTTTCCTTGCTCCCACTCTCCTCTCCTCTACTCTGCTCCACTCTCCTTCCTCATCGCTCCACTCCCTCTCCACTGTCCACCCCTCCCTCTCTCTACCTTGCTCCCACTCTCCTCTCCTCTACTCTGCTCCCACCTCTCTCTCCTCTACTCTGCTCCCCACTCCCCTCTCCTCTACTCTGCTCCCACCTCCCCTCCTCTATCTGCTCCCACTCCCTCCTTCCTCTACTCGCTCCACTCTCCTCTCCTCTCCTTACCCTGCTCCCACCTGTGTCCTCTTTCCCTGCTCCCACTCCCCCCCTCCTCTACCCTGCTCCCATGTCCTCTCCCTCCCTCTACTCTGCTCCCACTCCTCTCCTCTCCTCTACTTGCTCCCACTCTCCTCTCCCTCCTTACCGCTCCCACTCTCCTCCCTCTCCCCTTTCCCTACTCCCACTTTTCCTCTCCTCTTCTCTACTCTGCTCCCACTCTCCTTCCTCTACTCCCGTCCCACCCTCCTCCTCTCTCTACCACTGCTCCCAAACCTCCCTCCTCTACTCTGCTCCCACTCTCCTCTCCTCTCCCCTACGCTCCACTCTCCTCTCCCTCCCTTTCCTGCTCCCACTTCCTCTCCTCTCCTTACCATGCTCCCACTCTCCCTTTTTCTAAACCCTCTCCCACTCTCCCCCTCCCCTCCTCTACCCTGCTCCCGCTTCCCCTCTTCTCTACTCTGCTCCCACTCTGCTCTCCTCTACTCTGCTCCCCCTCTGCTTTTCTACCTTGCTCCCACTTTTCTCTCCTCTACCCTGCTCCCACTCTGCTCTCCTCTCCTCTACCGCACCCTTCCCTCCTCTACCTGCTCCCACTCGCCTTCCCCCTACCTCTCCCACTCTCCTTCCCCTCTCTCTCCCCCACTCTCCTCTCCTCTTCCTCTACTGCTCCCACTCTGCTCTCCTCTACTCTACCCACTCCCCTCTCCTTCCTCTACTCCGCCCACTCTCCTCTCCTCTCCTCTACCCTGCTCCCACCTGCTCTCCTCTCCTGCTCCCACTCTCCTCTCCTCTACCCTTCCCACTCTCCTCTCCTCTACCTGCTCCCCTCTCCTCCCCTCTCCTCACCTGCTCCCACCTGCTTCCTCTCCTCTACCTGCTCCCACTGTCTTCTCTCTCCCTCTACCTGCTCCCCCTCTCCCCTCCTCTCCTCTACTCTGCACCCACTCTCTCTCCCCTCTCTACCCTGCTCCCACGCTCCTCTCCTCTCCTCTCCCTCTCCCACTCTCTCCTCTCCTCTACCCTGCTCCCACTTCCTCTTCCCCCCCACTCTGCTCCCACTCTCCTCTCCTCTCCTCTACTCTGCTCCCACTCTCTCTCCTCCTTTCTGCTCCCACTCCCCCCTCCCCTCTCTGCTCCCATCTCCTCCTCTCCCTAACCCGCACCCCCCCCCCTCCCCTCCTTCCTCTACCCGCTCCCACTTCCCCTTTCCCCTCCTTCCTTCCCCCTCTCCCTTTCCCCCACTCTGCTCCCCCTCTTCTTCCTCTCCCCTTACCCCGCCCCACTCTCCTCTCCCCCCCTTTTACTTGCTCCCACTCCCCTCTCCCTTCTCTACCGCTCCCACTTGCTCTCCCCTTTCCTTCCCCACTCTCCTCTCCTCTCCCAAACCCGCACCCCCCCTCCTCTCCCCTCCCCTACCCGCTCCCCCTCCCCCCTCCTCTCCCCTACCCCCTTTCACTTCCCCTCTCCCCTACTCTGCTCCCCCTCTCCTCCCTCTCCCTTTTCCCCGCTCCCACTTCCTCTCCTCTACTCTGCTCCCACTCCCCCCCCTTACCTGCTCCCCCCTCCCCTCCCTACTTCCCCTGCTCCCCCTCTCCTCCCTCCCTCTACCTGCTCCCCCTTCTCCTTCCTCTCCTGCTCCCATTCCCCCTCTCCCCTACCCCGCTCCCTCTCCCTTTCCCCTCCCTCTCCCCCTTCCTCCCTCACCCCGCTTATTCTCCCTTACCTGCCCCCTTCCTCCTACCCCGCCCCACTCTCCTGTCCTTTCCCCTACCCCGCCCACTCCCCCCTCCCTCCTTACTCTGTCCACTTCCCCTCCTTCCCTACCCTCTCCCACCCCCTTCCTCTCCCCCTTCTCTCCCACCCCCCCTTTCTCTTACTCTGCTCCCCCTCTCCCTCCCCATTCTGCTCCCCTTCCCCTTTCCCCTACTCGCTCCCATTCCCCTTTCCCCTTTCCCCTACTCTGCTCCCACTCTCCCTTCCCCTTTCTTGCCCCACTCCCCCCTTCCCTTTCTCGTCCCACTTCCTCTCCTCTCCCTGTCCCCTGTCCTTCCCCACCTCTACGCTCCCACCTTTCCTTTCCCTATTGCTCCCCCTCTCCTTCCTCTAATTTTATCCCACCTCATCCCTTACTTTGATCCCCCCCCTCTCCCCTCTCTACTTCCCACTCTCCCTCCTCTACTCTGCTCCCCCCTCCTCTCCCTACTCTGCTCCCCCCCCCTCTCCTCATCTGCCCCATCCCCCCTTTCCCCTCTTTCCCGCCCCACCTCCCTCCCCCTCTACTCTCTCCCCACCCCCCCTCCCCCATACCCTGCCCCAATCCCCTCTCCCTACCCTGCTCCCTCCCCCCCCACCCTTTTACCTCTTTTCCCCCCCCCTCCCACTCTCCTCCCCCCTTTCTTTTCCCCCCTTTCCCTTCCCCCACTTCCTCTCCCACCCCCCTCCCCCTCTCCTCTTTCCCCTACCTTCCCCCCCTTCCCCTCCTCTACCCTTCCCCCCTCCCCCTCCCCCCCCCCCCCCCCCCCCCCCCCCCCCCCCCCCCCCCCCCCCCCCCCCCCCCCCCCCCCCCCCCCCCCCCCCCCCCCCCCCCCCCCCCCCCCCCCCCCCCCCCCCCCCCCCCCCCCCCCCCCCCCCCCCCCCCCCCCCCCCCCCCCCCCCCCCCCCCCCCCCCCCCCCCCCCCCCCCCCCCCCCCCCCCCCCCCCCCCCCCCCCCCCCCCCCCCCCCCCCCCCCCCCCCCCCCCCCCCCCCCCCCCCCCCCCCCCCCCTCTCCTCCCAACTCCTCTCTCTCTACCCTGCTCCCACTCCTCCTCCCTCTACTCTGCTCCCACTCTCCTCTCCTCTCCTCTACTCTGCTCCCCCTCTCCTCTCCTCCTCTCCTCTCCCACCCCTCCCCTCTCCTCTACTCTGCCCCCCCCTCTCCTCTCCTCTACTCTGCTCCCACTTCCTCTCCTCTACTCTGCTCCACCCTCCCCTCCCTCCTCTACTCTGCCTCCCACTCCCTCTCCTTCTCTCTCCCTCTCCTCTCCTCTACCTGCTCCCACTCCCCTCTCCTCTCCTCTAACCCTGCTCCCACTCTCCCCTCCTCTACCCTGCTCCCACTCTCCTTCCTCTACCTGCTTCCCCCTCTCCTCTCCTCTACCTGCTCCCACTCTCCTCTCCTACCTGCTCCCTCTCCTCTCCTCTACCCTGCTCCCACTCTCCTCTCCTCTACCTGCCCCACTCTCCTCTCCCTCCTCTACCTCCCCACTCCCTCTCTCCTCTACCCTGCTCCCACTCCTCTCCTCTCACCTGCTCCCACTCCTCTCCTCTCCTCTACTCTGCTCCCACTCCCCTCTTCCTCTCCTCTACTCTGCTCCCACTCTCCTCTCCTCTATTCTGCTCCCACTCTCCTCTCCTCTCCTCTCCCTACTCCTCCTCTCCACTCCTCCCTCAACCTGCTCCCACTCTCCCTCCCTCTACTCTGCTTCCCACTTCCTCCCCTCCCTCTACCCTGCCCACTCATCCCTCCTCTACCCTGCTCCCACTCTCCTCCATCCTCACCTCTCCCTCCTCCACTACCTACTTCCCTCTCCTCCCTCTATCCCACTCCCCCCTCTCTGTTTTCCTCCCCACTCCTCTCTCTACTCGCTCCCACTCCTCCCTCTACTCCTCCACTCTCCTCTTCTACCTGCTCCCACTCCCTCTCCTCTACTCTGCTCCCCTCTCCTCTCCTACTCTGCTCCCACTCCCCTTCTCCCTCTACTCTGCCCCACTCTCCTCCTCTACTCTGCTCCCACTCTCCACTCCTCTACTCTGCTCCCACTCTCTCCTCTACCTGCTCCCACCCTCTCCCTACCCGCTCCACTCTCCTCTCCCTACTCCCCGCTCCCACTCCCCTCTCCCTCCCTGTTCCCACTCTCCTCCTCCTCACCTGCTCCCACCTCCCTCTCCTACTACCCCCCTCTGCTCCCACTCCCTCCCTTCTTTCCCCCCCACTCCTCCCTACCTGCTCCCACTTCCCCCCTCCCCCCTCCTCTCTCTTCTCTGCTCCAACTCTCCTCTCCTCTACCCTCCTC
>JAFLJL010005232.1:0-14055 GCA_018398815.1 Conus ventricosus
ATTAAATAAATTTTAAAATTTTCTGTCTTAAAAGATGTAAAAGGGAAAGGGGGGCTGGGGGCGTCAGTGACGTCCTTCAAAAAGAATTCTTTTACCCAAAAATTTTAGGTTGAAAAATTTAAAAGTTACCGTCGTCTTTCAAAACATGGTGGGGTATTAATCATAACAACAAGCAAAAAAAAACAATATAGTCTAAATAAAACAACTTACAAAAACTAAATTGGATTAATCTTACACATTTAGCCCTTAAGGATTTTATTTACGACAAGTTTTAACAGAGAGCATGATAAAACAATAATGGTTAGATTAAGTCCTTTTTAAAAAACTTGGAGCAGTTAAACTTTGACAAAACCCCCATTGTTCTTAAATTTTTGTGGACAAACTGGATGGGGAAAAACAATTTTTACCCTCGCCCGTTAAAAAAACGTTATCTTTTAATTTGATCAAATTGTGGTTTTTTCTGCCCAAAACACTTAAAGGAACAAAGATATCCGATAAAAGGTTTTATGGATGAGTAACATTTTTTTTATTTAAATCCTAGCAAAAAAAGAGTGAGGTCTAAACGCTTTTATATTTTTTGAAGGAACGCAACAATTTATTATGATGACTGTTCAGCGAAAGGCATAGTTAAAAAAAGAAAAACTTTGTCGAAACTAGCTTTATGGAAGACATGCGGGATAAGGTGTGGATTTTATGCCGAAATTAACTCAGTTTTTAAAAGATTAGAGAACAATTAAAGATGTAGTGTTTTTTTACATAAAAGACGAGACTCATTTGAAGAATGTTTGCGTTAAAATGATTTTTTGAAAACAAGGAAAAACATGGGGATTAAAAGCAAAAATAAAAATCTGAAAAGTTTAGTAAATTGTATTGAAAACGGTAACCCTACACGTATTTTTGTTTGTAAAAAATCGTTTTTTTTTGGTTATTGAAGTTTACTTGTCAAGAATAAAAAATGCCGCTTTTGGGCCATTTTTCCCCCGAAACTTGGTGGAGGAGAAAGGAGCCGAATAATATTTTATAGTTCTCTGTTCCTGATGAAATTGGGTTACAGATGCAGTTTTACACGCTGAACAATGTATACAATTTAACGAACAAAAATTTTAAATTTTGACCTTTTTAAAAACCGTTAAACCCGTTATTTTTAAATTTAGCCCTTTTCTTGTGAAATTTGGTATAAAAGGAAAGTTTTAAATGCTGAATTGATATAAAAATTTACACGAACCGAAATTTAAAAATTTGATTTTAAAAGACTGTTATTTTTAAAACTTTAGACCGTTCCTGGTGCAATTCGGTATACAGATGCAGTTTTACACGGAACAATGATATAAAATTTTACACGAACAGAAATTTAAAAAATTGAGCTTTTTAAAAAAGTTAAATCCGTTTTTTTTTCAAAAATTTAGACCTTCTTGATGAAATTTGGCTACAGCTGTATTTTTAAAAATTGAAAATGATATCAATTACACGCCAAAACTGGAAGATGCCCGCCTTCTAAAACTGCCCTGGAGGAACCCCCACCCTCAGAGACCCCGATGCGCTGACTTCGTATACCCGGGGGCTTGCAACCCCCAGAAACCCAGGCAACCGTGGAACCCTTTTCAAGACCATCTTGCTGAAGTTTTCCCTTCCAAGTCCAAAGAGGTCTGTTAGAAGTGCGTACACGATGCCATCTAAACCAAGCTCTTACTGTGTTCAGCACAAACTTTTCCTTTTTGGAGGAAAGTCTACGAGGATATGGGATGCCAACAGTCACACAACGCAAACTGTGCCTCGAGAATACTACCCGCGAGACCAATTAGTTACTACGCACTCTGGGCACAGCTGATGATAGCTGAAGAAGGACAGGCCAGAGAGACCTACACAGCTTTATGACCGGGTTTTTAGCAGAGCCAGGATCCCCGAAAGACAACACAAATGTTTTTTGTGCTCCATGGGGACAGGAAAGACCACCGAATTTTTCCTGAACGGGATCTGCTCCACAGGAAAAATAGTGCTCCACGTTTCCCAGGGACATTGCTGCTACTCTTTTCCCGGGGGGCGGACGACTAGCACTTTCAAGGCCCCTCTGGATGCCGACAAGCAAGAAACCCCAAACCCTGCCGTCAAGCAGGGGGTAACTTTGGGCCAAAAGTCATCAAAGAGGTGAAACCTCTAATTGATTAAGCCCCCATGACCCACAAAGTGTTACGGGGGCCTTGCTCTACGCGCGGACTTCCCCCAAGGACAGGAAATGGGGCATCCCAACTTTGTTCTGTGGGGACTTCGGGCAATTCCCCCTTTTGTCCAAGGGCACCGAGAAAACATTGTCAACGCCTTCTGAAGAAATGGCGGAGCTGATTGTTAAAGAGAGCCCACCTGTCGGAAATCCCCAGACACCCATTTCCCCCAAATTTGCTTACTTTGGAAAGGTGTTTTTGAGTCATTTTTCCAGATTATATTGGGCCCCCACCACACTATGCCATTTTAGACAGCCAGGGGACGATAGAAGCGTCTCCCGGTTTTTTCTGCTCACGTGCAGTCTCGACGGGTCGCGGAAAAAGGGCCCAAATCTCCTCCCTGAACGAGAGTAACGGGCTAAACGAAAAATATAGCTGCCCCCGGGAGAGGAAACTCTGTACGACTGTTGACGAATGATGATGAGGGAGTTTTTTATCCACAAAAAACTTCTAACTCCTTTGAGATTTTGGCTTCCACCGCTAAATGTTGCGAAATCTGGAGCCCCCATGTCATTTCCGCTCACTGGCCCTCCCAAAGGTGATAATGGCCCCGATGTGTTTCCCGACTGCACGGAACGTTGTAGAAGGAAAAAAATATAAGTGGCCCCCAAAAAGGTTTAACCCAAGCACGAGAGTGAAGTCGTGGAAGCCCCGAGCCTTCCTGGATTCCATCAAAATAATGAAGAAAAGAAAAGGGCACTGAAACCCGGCGTTGTCGCCAGTCCTCGCCAGGGGAGTGCTAATTCTTGAGGCTTCATCAACGTTTGAAAGGCCGGTTCGTACGAGGACTGAAGATTTCTCGGCTATGCCCCAAAACTTTTTCGAGTCTTGAAATCTCTTGGACTCTAAAGATGACAGCATTAAAATTGCCCTGGAGGGGCCTCCATCTCTCAGAGACCCCGACGTGCGTACTTCGTTTATCCTGGTGGCTTGCAACCCCCCGTAACCGGCAACCTGGGAAACCTCTTCAGAGACCTTTTCTTGCTGAAATTTCCTCTTCCAACGAAGAGATGTCTATTATGAGTGCAGAAAACCCAGATCCATCTAAACAAGCCTTTCTGTGATTAGCACAAACTCTTCCTTTTTGGGTGCAAGTTACAGAGGATTTTGGGGTGCCAACGCCCCAACAACGAAAAACTGTGCCTCGGATACTACCGCGAGCCAATTACGACACGGGCCCCCCGGGGCAGCGCTGATGCCAGCGAAAGTGACGTGACCAAAAAGTGTGCACACTTTAGACCATGGTTGAGAAAGGGGCAGGACCCCACAGCAAGCAGAAATTTAAAAATGGTCTTGAGCTACATGGGGACGGGGAAAGACCTCACCTGAATCTTTCTGAAAAGATCCCCTCCCTGGGGGAAAATAGTGCTAGGGCCCCTTCCCGTGGATTGCCGTACTCTTTTGCCGGGGGTTTGGGGGACAGTACATGCACTTAAAGGGCCCTTTGGATGCCCACAAGAAAAAAACGCCAACCCCGCTCTGTCAAGGTGGGTCAACGTTTGGCCCAAAATCAACAAAGAGGCTGCAACCCCTCATAAAGATGAAGCTCAAATGACCACAAAACTGTCTACGAGGCCTGGATTCCGCTGCAGGAAACACCCCAAAGGACAGGCCAGGGGAGGGTCTCAAAGCTGTTCGGGGGACTTCAGGGAGATCCCCCTTTTGTCCTCAATGGCACCAAAACCCCCATTGTCAACACCCGTCGAAAAGGGCGGAGCATGATTGTTTAAAAGTCAACCACCAATATGAGAGCCCACCTGTTGGAAACCCCCGAAGCAGCTTTGCCAAACTTTTTCTTTCTTTGGGAAAGGGCCCTTGATTGTTTCCAGATACTTATTGGTCCCACCCGCACTTGCCAGTTTTATGATACCCGGAGGATTGTAGAAGCAGTTACCCCGGTCTTCATGCCACTGTCAGACTCAGACTGGTTAGCGAAAAAGGGGCCTAATCTCCCACGAACGAGCGAACGGCGAACAGAAAAATGTACTGACTGTCCCCGGGAGGAAACTCTGTACAGATCTGTTGCACGGCCAGAATGATGATGAGGGGGTCCCTTTTTCCACAAGAACTCCTGAACTCCATTGAGATTTCTGGACTTCCACCCCAGAATGTTTTCTGAAAAATTTGGGTCCGATTTTCATTTTTTGCTGACGGACCCCCCAAAAGGGGATCAATGGACCCCATGTGTCTTCACCAGACTGACAGGAAATTGTAGAAGCGAAAATTCATGGGCCCCCACAAAGGTGAACCGGGGCTGCCCCCAGAAATTTCCCCAGAAACCCCTGAAAACCCTGCCATTCCCCTTTTTGCAGCTTTAGTTTCCCTGAACCCGCTTTCGCCCGACAATCATAAAAGGGCCAGGGTCAGACATTTTCATCCCCTTTGGGGTAGACCTACCTTCCGTTTTTAAATGGAAAATTCTCGTTGCCCCGAATGGAAAAAGCAGAAACACTGACTTTTCTTGGGGCCAAAAGGGGGACCGAAAAGTTTTCTACCCAGAGGCCCTCAATAGACATGAAACATCTGAAATGGAATCTTTTCACAGTTGTCTTTTGGTTGGATTTAACGTCCCTGCCCCAAAACAAGGATGTGCAGTTTGGTCCGTCAATTTGCTGACACCTCGGGCCCCCAAAGGGGGAATCGGGGTAAACTACGGTCATTTTAGCTGGAAAATTCCAGTGAAAATTTCCCCAAGACCAAAGTGGGTGAAAAACGACCCTTTTAAACATGGTCCAGCACCTTTCCCCTGGTTTTGGGGGCCTAAGGTTTATTTGGGCACTTCAACAAGGGAAATTTGGAAAGCATCGATAATTACAAAATACAGGGATCCCTCTATGGGCTGTGTATCGCTTACGAAAAAATTCGTGAGGGGAAAAAAGATTAAGGGCAAGAAGGGAGTGGGGGTCCCAAAAATTGGGTGAAGTAATTTGGAGGTGGGGGAATTGTCCGCAGGGGAAAAAAAAAACAAACCCAAGTGAATTTTATTGTATTGTCTTTTGGTGGTGAGAGAAAGGGGGGCCAGAAAAAACAGATATACCCCGGGGAGCCGGGTTTTCACCGGCTAGTTAATAAAAATGGCAAATTCTGTGTGGTTTTGTGTGGTGTGTACCTAAGACTCAAAAAGGCCAAAAAGATTGAAAGAAATTTTTGGGGGTCGTTTGGACCCAGTGGTTTTGGGCTAACTCAAAAAAAATTAAAACCGTTTTAAAAAACCCTTAAAAAACTTTTATAACGGGTTCAAAGACACTTTTTCCCCCTGTTTTCATCAAATGGCCGTTGTGGGCTTTCACAGGGACAGGGCTACTTCTCTAAAATGAGAACCTTATTTGGCTTACAAAAACCCTTTTTTTATAACGAAAAAAAACCTTAAAACAAAACCCATTTAAAAAAATTGTTTTGAACCCCTCTTCTGAGATTTTGCAGGTCGTCTGTTTTGACCCAAGGAGGTTTTTGGGCTAAACTTAAAAAAAGAAAACCGTTAAAAACCGTTACAAAATGTTATAACGGTTTCAAAGACTCTTTTTTCCCCTCTTTTCATCAAAAGGCCGTTTTGGGCATTGCACGGGACCGAAACCTGAGGGACATTCCGGTAAATGTGCATTGGACATTTTCGACAGTTTAATTTTTGACCGTTTTTTAAAAATTTTTCAACACGTACCCCCCTTAAAAACGGTCAAAAAAACAAACTTTTTGATGTTTGGGGGGCAAAAGGAGTCTCGGATCGCCACCAAACTTGGCATGAGTCTTAGGGACAACTGGGTAAACTGGGCATTTAATATTTTTTTTGACCCTTATTTATCAGGTTCAAAAGCGTTTTTTTCTAAAAAAGACCCTTTTGATGAAAATTTTGGATACAGGTGAAGTTTCAAATGTGAAAATTTTATATACAACTTCACGAACCCAACTTAAAATGACCTAAAAAAGTTTTATATAAAAATTTCCTTCTTGAAAAAATCGGTATACGATGCGTTTACCGCGAAAAATGATATACAACTTCACGAACCCCAAACTTAAAAAATGACGATAAAAACCCTTATTATATAAATTTAGGGACTTTCCGATTTTCACGAGTTTCACGAGGCCTACGACAGTTACCCATCTGGGGGGGCGGGGTTATTATTTATTTATTGTCGTCGTTGTTGTCGCGTGTCCGCCCCTTTAAATTTGGGGCTTGTGGGGGTTTGCCCCCTTAATGTAGTTCACCGGGTTAGTTTTTTTTCTCCTCTCCTCTCAAACCACGCCCTCAATTTCCTCATTTTTCACGGGTGGCGGGTACCTTCTCTCAACTTGCTGCTAGGGCCCCTCACTGTCTTTTTACCTGCCGCACTGCAATTTTCCTCGGGCTTGGGGTTTTCTCACGTGACGTGGGGTGGCATTTTGGGGCGCCAGGGTGAGCGGGTTTTCTCTTCACTCAAGGGGAAGATGTCCCGGGGAGCGCCCCCCGGTTCTGGTTCCCACCAATCGTCAAGGGTACATCGGTCCCTCATTCCTACTCGGCCTGTAGGGGGGGACGTCATCTCTTTTCCGCATCTGCCTCTGCCCTATCGCGGGACAGGGGGCAAGAGTCGTTTGACCCCCCCATTTTGGGTCACCCAGGGGAGCTGGTAAGCATCATTCGTGTTTGTTTTTTTTGGGTTTTTTTGTTGTTAGCCGCTTATCTTCTTTTTTGCGAAATTTTTTTCTTTTGTTTTCAAAATTAAAAGGGAATATTGTTTGAACCATTTTTTTTTTGGTTAATTAAATCTTAACCGGCCTTTCAAAATTATATCCAAAATTTTTCTCCTTTTTATGCATCTGGTGAGCGTATGGGTGGGAGGGGGAGAACCGTGTTTCAGGTTGGGTATTTGCTTGGCTCGCCGCCGCCCCGTCAAAATTTGCCGGGCCGCATTTTTGGGCCACCGTCTGTTGTGCATGAAAGGGGGAACGAAAAATTTTAGTTTGCGGCGGCGTACGCAGAAGTCGTTGGATGCGGGGGTTGGGGGAATTGTTCATTTTGAAATTTTTATAAAATTGGGGATAATGTGCCATTGGTTTTTAAAAATGCAAAGTGGTGCTTTATAACAGCGGTTCGTATAGTCATTCCTAAAAAAGGAAAATGGGGACGGAGTGGGGAAGGTAAGAATAATTTTTTTTGTTTACCTTTAATGTAATCTCTTACTGCTTCTTGGGGAGCCCTTTTTAGCGAACTTTCCTCATTTGGTTTGTTTACTGTGTAGCTCAGGCTGTGTAGCTGGGTTAAAAATCAGCAAACCCCCCTCGCCCACTGCAGGGGCGTTGGGTTTAAGCGAAAATTTCAACCGTCTGACTGGGGGGTTCCAGACCCTTTCCCTTTTCCCTTTTCCAGTCCCCCTTTTATTCTCCCTCCCCGGGGCTCCACCCGGCGGCGTGTTGGGGCCGCGCACTGGGAGACACGTGGTTTTTGCTGGATTCCGGCCCTGTCCGGGGACTTTCCCGGGGCGCCCGTCCCACCGGAGGGCTTTTTCTCCACTGCCCCGGGCCCTCAGCAGCCCACGGACCGGGTGGTTAGCACTGATCGTGCCATTTTGGGTTTTGGTGTGTGTCAAGGGCGGCCTTGAAAGACATATCAAAAACATCCCATCTGGGTCCGGTGGGGCCCGGGTGCCTCGGAGGATTTTGGAGAGACAGAAGTGTGGGGGAACCACAGAAGCGTTGAAAGAAGCGTGTGTTGGAGGTTGATTGTTTTTGGCAGGGGTGTGTTTTTTGGGATTTTGTTTGTACATTGTAGGGTTTGGCGTTAAAAACTTATTTGTGATTGTGTGGCGGTGGAATAAAGGGTTATTGTATCGAAATTTTCTTGTGGTCTCTTGCGGGGCGTGAGATCAGTCACCCCTTCACTCCCATCTAGACCGACCCTTCAGGCAGCCCTTTCAGGGGCGGTCGGACATTTGTGGGGCTCGTCCGGGAAGTAAGGGCTTGCTGTCTCTCCGTTTCGGGGAGTACCTTTCATTCTTTCTTTTTTTGTATATTTTAGTCATTTGTCGTTTTTTGTTTTGGGGGGTTGGCTGGTGACTCTACGTGTAGGGAGTCTTTTGGTGGCCTAAAAACATCTGTGTGACGGGGATCGTCGGAAAGGGGGAACGACCGCGTCCGACCTCTTTCCCCCCGGGGTGCCTCACGCGTACGGCCGTAACTGCCCTCTGTTGCCACTCAGTTGCCATTCCTTTTTTGTGGTTAACCCGGTTTTTCAACCGGGTTATTGAGTACAGGGGGTGTACAACGTTTGTCTTTTTTTTTTTTCTTTTCTCCGGTTTCCTTCTCCATATTGTGTTTTTTTTTTTTGTGGGTGACCCCACCGACTGTTGCTCAGCTGGGGAGCAGGGTTTTCCCCAGATTTTGGAGCACCTGGACATTTTTTTTTTTTTTTTTTGGGAGCCCCCCGCACTTTTTGCTCGGTTGTGGAGCGGGTGTTGCCAAGGGGGAGCAGCCGAACTTTGACTTGACGTTTTTTTTTTTTTTAGCTTTTCTCACAGTCACCAAAGACGAACATACCGTTTGGTATCTTTTTTTTAAGGGGAATTGTCTTTCCCCGTTTTTAAAACCCGTAGGATATAGTTGCAGGGCAACCCGTGCTGGGGGAGGGCACGCATCGTCGAAAAAAGGGGTCTTCAAAATTTCCCCTACTATTAGTACCATACTTTGACTACAGTGACTTCCACTTTTTCCATGCTGTAGCCGATAGCCCCAGCATACTTCACTACTTCTTCCTAGGGGATTTCCCTGAGACCCCGCTGCACTTCCCCCGGGGAAGGTCAAGCAAAGCGAAGCAATTTGGGGGCTTCTCGAGCACAAAACCGAAACCCCTCTTTCTCCATGTTTCCCCCTCGAAAGAATACCCCGGGGGGACTTTCCTCAGGGAAAGGGGGACCCAAGGGCGGGCAAAGGGGTCACCCTCCCGTGTCGGAGTGTAATCCTGCTCAGGAATCACCTCGTCCTGAGTTTTTTGGAGCACAGCGACAAAAAAGCCCAGGCGGAACCCCCTTCCTGGGGAAGAGGCGCCTCGAAGGAAGAGGCTGTCAGCGGGAAGCCCTCAAGGAAGAGGTTTTCCCGGGCAGGAAGCCCTGCGAAAGGGAAGAGCTTCCGGGCGGGAACCCCCTCGAGGAAGACAGATAGGGGGGGCTCTGGCGAAAACTGACAGACGGGAAAATTTCGCGTAGGAAGAGCTATCGCGCAGAGGGGACTTCAACGGGAAGCCCTCCTCGGGAAGATTTTGGATCAGCGTAGGAAAGCTGCAAACGGGAGGCTCGCCAGGGAAGATGGAACAACTTCTTTCGCGGCCTCCCGCACTGTAAATCAGGGGGGTTTATCGACAGGGAATGATGGGTTTAGGCCAAAATTTAAAACTTCCAAGTTCAAACCTATGAGGACATGATATGTTTTAAGCATTTTTTACAAGGACTACTTCATACCTATTTTCTGAGGACAAAAGGCCATGCACCTTTTTTCGGATTGCGGGGCTCAGGGATTGTCCACCTAAATGAAGGGGCCCTCTTAGCAGACAGCAGTTGGGCCCGCGAAAACGTTTTCCCCCCCTTTCTCCAGACAAAAAGAGAATTCAGGGCATGAAAAAGAATAACGACGAACCTCGTGCAGTTTGGAGATAGGCTGCGCAAAAAGCAGGGGACTGGCGTCTTTTGGGAAGCTGGGGCTGGGGTCGATTCTCATCGACAGCTTACCAACACTTTTCCCCAGAGTTGAGTTTTGTATAGGGAGAAAACCCCCCAAGGATTTCGCGGCTGCGATTCATACCGCGAGGTTTTTCGAAGCTCGTAAGCTTAGGGGATCGCCCAAACGGACAAAGCCCCCCACACATTTTTGCAAAAGGGGCCGACACTGCTAGGGATTTAAAAAGGCACAGTTCATCGGGGCCCACAACCCCCGAAATGTGTTTTTTTTGTGGCGTCCTGGCCACATAGGAAAGATTGCCCAAACCCCCTAGTCATGGGCTAGTCCTTCCAGGCCCGTGCCTCGCTAACGTGGGGTCCATCCCAGCTTCGGGGGGTACAGATGCCCGGTGTTTTCTTTCCATTGTTGGTTTTCCTTGGGCGACACCATCAGGATTTGGGACATCAACGCTCTTTGTGGTAAGATTTGGTTTCCCCCCCCCAGGCTCAGCGAGCGCCATTACATTGTGCGGTTGGGGGCGGTTTTTACCTCCACCCTCCTTCTTACCATTTCATTCCACCCCCAAATTTTTGTGGGAATATGGGGCCCCGCATGGAGCGACCCAGATTCCCTCCAAGGGGAAAACTATCACTTTTTCGGACGGACCAGTCAGCCCGTTCTACGGGTCTCCCGTAAGGGGGGTGGGAGTTACCACACGGCCAAACTAAAAGTAGAGCAAATTGCGTCCCGTTTTACAGCCGATCTCTCAGGGTTTTGGCCAGGGCCGATCCTGCTACCAGGTCCGCCTTCAGGCCAGGGGCTTGGGTGTCCCCAAAGCCCGGGCAACGGGGAACGTCCCGCCAGTCCCCGCCCGACACGCCAAGGGGAGCTTCAACTTTCACAAGGGATCCTCTTTAGGTTTTTTTCCCCCAGATCGGTCCAAGCAGCTAGCTCCCCAAAGCTTTAGAGGGCTTTCTTCGGCAGGCCCATGATTCACCCGGGGGGGTCTAGGCCAAAGCGGACTCTCGAGCGGGGAAGACAGGATTCTCTGGCCAGGGATAAATTTTTCAGGTTTGGCAAACTGCCGCAGTTGCGTGTCTCCAACGGGCAACGCCTAACGGGCGCTTTAAAAAACGTGTTTCCCCCAGGGGCGTGCCACGGTTTGGGGGGCATTCAGCAAGGTTTGGGTTTTACCTGGTGCCCATTAATCCCCCATCCACGCGGGCACCGTTATTTTCGGGAGCGGTGACTATGCGATCGATACCCCGAGGTTGTCCCGCCTAGGACTACGACCCCTACTGTTGCTGGGCCCCGCAGATTTGGCCGCACTGGTTTGGGCCCAGAAGAAATAGGCCAAGTTTGTACTGGGGACGATCATATCCCCCCATGCCTGGGGCCGACCACCGCAGTCGCGCTTTTGGGGTTTGGCAGAGGAAAAGCAGAATCTTTTCGCCATATCAAGGGGTTTTCCCGCAATAAAGGGCTGACACTCACCGACCCGAGCACCATTGAAAATCAGTTAGAGGGGCACTTCCCCCAACCACGGGTTTTTAAAACCCCTTTTCTCTGTATCAGGTGTATGACAGTTTTCACTTTATAAGTTTAAGGATGAATCACCCGGTTCGGATTGCTACTTTTATTGTTGGAAGGTTTGTTTGCTGTTTGATAAAAATTTTAATATCTCCCGGTGATTCAATCGTGGGAATTTTTTATTGATTTATCGTACCTTTCGATCACAGGTTTGGTTCGGGCCCATTTGTTGTAATTTCACAGCTCAAGGTTCAAAGGACACTGATCTCAGGAAACAGATCTTTTAAGAAGGGGGGTTTTTCACGATTTTTCACGAGGCCACGACGGTTTACCCATCGGGGGGGCGGAAAATTTATTTTTTTCGTCGTTGTTGTCGCGTGTCCGCCCCAAGTGGCTTTGGTGCGGGTTTTCACCTTAAGTATTTTTAATCAGTTGGTTTGCTCTCTCTCTCTCTCTCTCTAATTCCCCGCCCATACAAACATCCCGCAGGTTCACGGGGGGTGTACCTTTCTTCGAAATTGTGTCATCGGGCCCCTCACCTGCTTTTTACCCCGCCGCACGTGCAATATTCCTCTTAGCTTTATGTTTCTCACTGTGACGTAGGTGGCGTTGGCCGCCATCGGTGAGGCGATTTCTCTTTACTCAACGGAAGATTCCCTGGGGGCGCCCCTCCGGTTCTGGGTTTTCAAAACCCAAACCGAAGGGACGGGCGGGACCTTCATTTTCCACATCGCCTGTAGGGGGGAAATCATCTCTTTTTCCCCACTGCCTCTGGGCCTATCGACGGGGGAGAGGGCAAATCGCTTGACCCCCAATTTGGGGCCCCACGGGTTCTGGTAAGCATCATTTTTTTGGTTTTTTTGTTTTGGTTTTTTTTTGTTAGCCGCTTTTTCTTCTCTTTTGCGCAATTTTTCTTTTTTTTTTCAAAAATTTTAAAGGAAATATGGAGACCATTTTTCTGGGTTATTTAATCTTTAAAACCCGGGCCCTTCAAAATTATATCCAAAATTTTTTTTCCTTTTTTTGCATCTGGTGATGCGGGAGTCGGTGGGGATGGGGAGAACCTGGTGATTCAGGGTTGGTACTTGCTTGGTCTCGCACGTCCACCCCTGTCACAATTGCCGGTCTCGCATTCTTCAGCCACCGTCTGTTTGTGCATGCAAGGGGAACGAGAGTTTTATGTTTGCGAGCGTGCGTACACATGATTAGTCGTTTGGATGCGTGGTTGGGGGAATTGTGTCATTTTGAAATGTTGTTATAAAATGTGTGGATAATTGTGCCATTGAGTTATTATTATTCGCAAATGTGGTGGCAGTTATAGAGCAGCGGTTGCTGTATTAGTTCAGTTCCTAAGAAAGGAAAATGTGGAACGTGAGTGAGGAAGGATGAAGATATAATTTCGTTTGTTAGCCTGTTAATGTAATCTCTTACCTGCTTCGTGTGAGGAGACCTTTAGCGAACATTCCTCATTTGGTTTGTTTACTGTGTGATGCTCAGGTCTGTGTTGAGCTGGTGTTAATGTATTCAGCAAACACCCCTCGCTCATCATGCGAGCGTCTGTTAGGATTAAGCAGCAAATATCAGACCATACTGACTGCGGGGTTCCAGTACCCTTTCTCCTTTCCTTCCAGTTCCTTCCTTTATTCTCTCCTCCCGGGGCTCCACCCGATGCTGGCGCTGTTGGGGCCGCGCACTGGTTGAGGAGCATGTGGACTTTGCTGGATGTTCCTGGCCCTGTCCGGGACTTTCCGCGGCGGCGCCTCGTCCCACCAGAGGCGTTCTCCACTGTCCTCGGACCTCATGCAGCGCACGTGACCGGGTGTGGTTAGCACTGTATCGTGCCACTTGGGGGTGTGTGTGTGTCAAGGGTGTCGGCCTTGAAAGACTATATTCAGGAACAGTCCCAGTCTGGGGTGCCTTAGTCAGCCCGGTGCTCTCGGAGGACTTTGGAGAGACAGAAGTGTGGGGGAACCACATGAAGCGTTGAAAGGAATGCGTGTGTTGGGATGGTTGATTGTGATTGTGCATGTGGTGTGTGTTGGGATGCTTGTTTGTGACTATGTGTATGGTGTGTGCGTTGAAAAGCTTATTTATGATTGTGTGTGCTGGTGTGAATAAATGGTGTATTGTATCGTAATCATTCTTGTGTGGTCTCTTGCGAGGCGTGTGAGATCAGTCACTCCCTTCACTCCCCTCTAGACCGATCCTGTCAGGGCAGACCTTCAGGGGGCGGTCGTGACACTGATGAAATTCGGTATACAGATGCAGTTTTACACGCTGAACAATAATATACAATTTACACGAACAGAAACTTAAAATGAGCGTTAAAAACCATTAAGATCCGTTATTTCTAAATTTAGACCTTTCTTGATGAAATTTGGTATACAGGTGAAGTTTTAAATGCTGAATAATGATATACAACTACACGAACCGAAACTTAAAATTGACCGTTAAAAAACCGTTATTATATAAATAAATTTAGACCATTCATTGATGAAATTCGGTATACAGATGCAGGTTTACACGCTGAACATGATATACAACTACACTACGGAAACTTAAAAATTGACCGTTAAACCTTTAAATATAATTAGACCGTCCTAGAAATTCGGTTAAGATCATACACGCTGAACTGATATACAATTACATAACAGAAACTCAATATTGAGCGTTTTAAAAACCC
>JAFLJL010005233.1:0-14404 GCA_018398815.1 Conus ventricosus
CCCGTAGCATGCGCAACTCAGTACGGGGAATGCAGTGATATCCGGGTGCTGTGTTGATAGTATGTGTTGATTACAGTTATGTTGATTGGATATGGGTTCATTCCCAGTGGGCTATGGTTCATATTTTTTTTTGTGTGGACTGTTTATATTTTCTTTGTGAGATTTGTTCATGTAAATGTAGTTATGCTTGGAGCATACAGTCGTTGTGTAGTGATGCATTATTTGCAATAAGTGAGGATGGAGATTCCTCGTGAAGTGTCATGGATCGTGATCATGTTATATTGTGCTTTTCATAAGAATTGTGAAGAGAAGATATGGCAAATCCGCAGGTAGGGGAATCGCATAAGTGCGCACAGAGGTCGTTATAAAAATGGTTGAAATAACGCAAGTAGCGCACGTCAATGATAACTCATTGGAGTGGTATTCACTAATGATGTATTTTATAACTTATAAACCGTTGGTTGTAAGTATTTAAAAACTTTGCACGTGTAGCTGTGTGTCAGCAAATTCGGTTGTTGTTTTTTTGTACCGTTGTTTGAGACAATGCGGAGCATGGTCTTTGCAAGGGGGAAATTGTCACGGACAAAAAAATGAAACAACCCAACTTGGGGAGTCGCCAGCCAATTTGTTCGGACATAAGTCCAAACTCAACATTCTAGGCGCCACGTAGACCGGGCCCATGGTTCGGATCGGCCTATTAAGCTTAGTGGAGAGGCTCACGGAGACGGTGCGATCCACCCAGACTGACTAAGCGTTTTGACCGACGCCTCGATGTCTAGCGAGACGAGTCGTAGCGCCTGGCTCAGCCTCATCTGGCCAATTTGTGGAACCAGCGTCATTGTTACTCAGACGTCGTGGCGCCTACCCAGACTCAGCTAGCCACTTTAGAGGGACCAGTGTCCACGACTTAGTCACACGGCGCCAGTTGTAAGTAGGAAAGGGGGGAAGGTAGTGTGTGGTGGGGGTGAAATCTAGCTAATCAATTAAATGACCAATTGACCACCACAGAGAGTAAGACGTGTAGGCGTGACTGTCATGATTTGAATATCCAATGGAATTAGAGGGAGATAACTTCGGGTGTCAGGGCGGTAAAAATACTGACCAATGGTACTCGCCCTTGTTGGACAGATCGGAACGAATAAAAGAGGATGTGAGGTGAGAGAACGGGAGAACGAGGGGGAGAACGAACAGAGAAACAGAGAGAGGGGAGGTTCTAGGTCTGCTTGAGAGAAAAGCAGAGAGATGAGGGGAGGAGAGAAGAGAACCAAGTGAGAGATTGCATGAGATAGTCTGCAGAGGAAGGACTGAGGAGAGATGTGGAGAGAGAGAGAGTTGCTAATTAATGAAGAAGAAAAGAAAGAAAAGAAAAAAGAAAAGAAAAGCAACCATGTCCATTTGATAAGAGCAGACTAGAAGAGAGAGAGAGAGAGTGCAATGCGTTAATGCAGGAAGAAAGAAAGGAGAGCAGATCGATGTTGATAGTCACTGTTCTATCTTAAACCGGGGGTTCGACCTCATACTTGGCCAGCGCCACTTTCATCGGCAGTCCAACCTGACCAACGCCAGCAGTCCAGTCTGACCGGTGCCAGCAGTCCAGCTTGACGGTGCAACCAGACCAAACACCAGTGCCAGCAGTTGTGTCGTGTTGTGAAAGTGACAGTGAAAAAAAAAAGGAAAAGAAAAAGACAGTGATTCGTGAATAGTTAAGATCACCTGGCCAGGTAAAGTAGAAATCTATATATACCCGGGTTAGTTAATGATGTTTTTAGATAAATGATTTTGTGAAGTTCAGGAAAGAGAGAATGTTTTATTTGTTTGATTCCATAGGCATTGATGTTTCGTTCTATGATCATGTGTAGTAAAGTTATGGGACTTTACTAGTGGTTTGATGTGACGAATGCATGATATATGAATGAGATTGTAAGCAAGCTGTGAGTGTGTTTGGGCTGTTTCGCTAGTCCTTCCTCCATCGACATCACCCGAGGTTGACATAGACCATATCTTTACGCTTTTTGCAATAGTTTAAACACACTTATTGAAAAACCAAAAAGTGTACATTGCTTTCGTCGACTTTAGAAAGGCCTTCGACTCCGTTAATCGTAACATGTTATGGGCTTCTTTACGTAAAAGTGGAGTGGATGGCAAGTTGTACATGGCACTTCGTGGTGTTTACGATTGTGTTTCAGCATGTGTGCGTGATAAGTGTATCTATTCAGATGTTTTTGAATGTCTGTCACGGTCAAAAATAGAACAACCAAGTCGTGGTCCAGGTTGTTTGGACATAACTCTAACTCAAATATTCTGGGGCCACGGGACGGGCCCATGGTTGGGCCCGGGCCATTAAGCTAGGGAGAGGCTCCACAGAGACGGTCTGCCCGGCTAGACGGGCAAAGCAGCTTTGAACCGACCCCTTCGATGTCTAGCGAGCGAGTCGTAGCGCCGGGCTCAGGCTATCTGGCCAATTTTGGTGGAACCACGCCATTGTTAGTAAAGCTCGTGGCGCCTACCCAGACTCTTTACCAAATTTTACACTGACCATGTCACGGGTTAAGCCACACGGCGCCATTTAAGTAGGAAAGGGGGAAGTAGTGGTGGTGGGGGTGAAATCTAGCAATAAATTAATGCCCAATTGACCACAGAGAGTAAGGCGGTAGGATGACTGTCATATTTGAATATCCAAGGAATTAGAGGGAGATAACTTGGGTGCGGGGTAAAAACGACCAATGGTATCGCCTTTTTGACAGATCGGAACGAATAGAAGGATGTAGAGTGAAGAACGGGGAACGGGGGGGAGAACGAAAGGGGAGAGAGAGAAGAGAGGTTCGGAGTGGAAGCTCTGCAGGAGAGAGGGGCAAGAAGAGATGAGGGAGAGAGAAGAGAAAAGTTGAAAAAAATAGCAGAGATAGTCTGCAGAGGAGGACTAAAGAGATGTGGAAGGAGAGTTGTACTTGAAGAGGAAAAGAAGAAAAGAAAAAAAAAAAGAAAAGAAAGGCACCATGTCCTTTGATAAGAGCAGACTAAAAGAGAGAGAGAGAGTTGCAATGCGTTAATGCGGGAAGAAGAAAGGAGAACAGATCGATGTTGATAGTCACTGTTCTATCTGAACCGGGGTTTCGACCTCATACTTGGCCAGCGCCACTTTCATCGGCAGTCCAACCTGACCAACGCCAGCAGCCCAAGCCTGACGGTGCCAGCAGTCCAGCTTGACCGTGCAAGCAGACCAATACCAGTGGCAGCAGTTGTTTTCGTGTTGTGAAAGTGACAGTGAAAAGAAAAAAAAAAGGAAAAGAAAACACAGTGATTCGTGAATATTAAGATCACCTGGCCAGGTTAAAGTAGAAATCTATTTTTTACCGGGTTAGTTAATGATGATTTAGATAATGTTTTTGTGAAGTTCGGGAAAAGAGAGAATGTTTTATTTTGTTTGATTCCATATGCATTGATGTTTCGTTCTATGATCATGTGTAGTAAAGTTATAGACTTTACTAGTGGTTTGATGTGACGAATGCATGATATATGAATGAGATTGTAAGAGCTGTGAGTGTGTTTGGGCTGTGCGCTAGTCCTTCCTCCATAAACATCACCGAGGTTGAAAATTTATTGGCGAGCTTCCCAGGATATTCTGGCCCATTTATTATAATTGTTCAACTTCTCAGAGAGGAAGCTGGGTGGATTCAAGTATTGTAACCCTAAGACAAGGGGTTGTCTTACTGTATGTTCCCAGATAGTTAAATACTAGGCTTGGCATTGCTTCCAAGATAGTTAATACTGGCTTGGCATTTCGCCCCAGAGTACTTATTTCGTACAGACTGCCTATAATTCGCTCTCATAGTTGGGTTTCGGGCGCTGGGCGTCTTATAAAAACTAATTACGTTGTCCAAGCTAATATTATCATTCATAGGATTGTGCTATTACGTCACTCGTGTCGGAAACCACCAGTTTGGCTGTCGTAATAAAATCTTGTCAAAAAAAAAAAAAAAGAGATATAATGGCGGAAGAAAAGAACACCCCTATTGAACAACTTGTGAGCGTCGCTCGTGATTTAGGCTACACAGGAGATGAGTTGCGGCATTCGTTGAAACCAACAAAAGATGGAAAGAGATGAACGCGCGGAAAGACGCCGTGTCGCATTGGAAATAGCAGAGCAGGAAAGGTAAAGAAGAGCAGCAAATAGAAAAATTAAGGATTCAGGCTAATGATAATCAGGCTAGGGAGGAAACGAAAGAATGAAGCAGGAAACAGAAAGGATTAAATAGGGAACGCAGGAAACAGAAGATTAAAGGTTCAATTAGAGTTAGAGAAAGTGAGAATACAAAGGGAGACCCCGAGGATGGGAGTTCAGTTTCCAGTGACTCTGTGCGCAGCTATCCCCCCCGCCCCAAAGTTGCCAAAATTCTCGGAAGGGACCGTTTCGATTGACGCATACATCAGTCGTTTCGAAACGTTTGCGACAGTCAGGGTTGGCCTCCAAAAGAGTGGGCAGTCATTTTGTCGGCGTTACTGACGGGTAAGGCATTACAAATTTTCACTGCTTTTACCAGCAGAACACAGTCTGATTTCGGCGCTGTGAAGGAATGTTGATAAAAGGATTTGCCCTCACAGAGGAAGGATTAAGAAAGAAATTTCGTTCAGTAGATTGCAAGAGGGAAACGTACACTCAGTTTGGTGCACGTCTAGACCCACTATTTTGGAAATGGTTTTAGAGTTGAGTGGTACGAAGAAGGAGTTCGCTGAATTGAAGAGCTAGTTATGAAAAAAACAGATTTTGTCAGGTTGCGGCCCGAGTTAACCATACATTGAAGAGAGACAGCCAGAGACAGCAGGAGAGTTGCTGAAGCTCGAGAGGTGTATAGAGAGGCACGTTTGGGCACGAAGTGCAGGAGAAAACGGGTGCTGGGCACAGGTGAGAAGAGTGCATGGAGACCAGGGGAGTTTTCTGCAAAGTCTGCAAACCCAGGGGTGGGGCAGAAGGAAGGGCAAAGGGACATTAGGTGTTTCATTTGTCACAAAGGGACATGTGGGAGGGATTGTCGCATGGGGTTTCCCAGAAGGCAGCAGCCTTGCAAGAGGTGGATAAGGGGCCCAAGGGAACGACCTGCAGTGGAACCAAAAGGGATTCAGTTGAGAGGGTGGAGTGCAGCCTATGGCTAGCACTGGACAGCAGTCAGTGTCAGGGATGGAGGGCACTAGGAGAGTGGTTCGTTACCAGTGGAAGAAGGGTGGTTTGGCCCAGAGAGGGTGAAAGTGTTCGAAAACACTGGTTGTTCATGCGGGGTTGTACGAACAACGCTGGTCGAGAAAGGGGATTGACAGGGCAAATCCAGACCTGTACTCTAATCGATGGCACTGTGAGGGAGTTTCCAGTTGCTAAGATAGAAGTCGTACCCCTTTTACCTTTTTTCCGGCGAGTTGTCTGCGTTGGTGATGGAGAAACCCTTCATGATTTGATCATTGGAAATTTTCCCAGGGCAAGGGATCAGGGGATCTGAGTTGTTGATGTACAGGGGCAGCAGTTCAACACGGAGCAAGAAGGAGAAAGGGTGATAAACCTTTTAGTCGTTCCAGCAAGGAAGTCAGGCATGATGTGTCGCCTGAGGGTTTTTGGGCAGCGCGGGAAACAAGCCCCTTCGCTCGTGAAGTCTTGGGAGTTGGCAAGAGGTGGAGAGAAACAGGAGGTTAGCGGGGTGAGCGAATTTCTTGTGAAAGGCGGGCTGTTGTACCGGTGTTCACCAAGGGGAAGACAGGTAAGGTGACCACTCAGTTAGAGGTACCAGCGTGTTATCGTGACACGTCATGTAGTGGGTCCGAGTCGCTCATGGCGGGTCATCTCGGCACCGCAAAACGGCCGCCCGAATTTTGATGACTTTCATTGGCCAGGGGCAATGGCAGACATAAAGCGGTTTCTGCATGTCATGTGATGTGTGTCAAAGATCAGCCACAAGAGGGGTGAAGAGGAAGGCAACCTCTTAAAACCCCCCTTTAATTGACAAAACCATTCAGGAGGGTGGCTGTTGATCTGTTTGGGCCCCAATCGCGCCTGTTCCAAAGGTGGGCAGGTATGTGTTGACGCTGGTGGACTACGCGACCAGATCCCCAGAAGCGGTTGCATTGAAAGGGCGTAGATACGCAACAGGTCGCTGAAGGGCTGGTAGACATCTTCTCTCGCGTGGGGGTGCCAGCACAAATTCTCAGTGACAGGGGTCAGTTCACCTCAGGCGTGATGAAGGAGGTCAACAGGTGCTAGGGATCACACAGCTTCTCACTCCCCATACCACCCACAAATGCATGGCTTGGTGGAGAGATTCAATGGTGTGCTGAAGGGCATCTTAAAGAAGCTCTGTGAGGAAAGGCCAGCAGTTGGGACCGCTACATTCCCGCGGCACTGTTCGCCTCAGGAAGCCCCCCAGGAAAGCACAGGCTTTTCGCCATTTGGCTGCTGTTTTGGGTGGACAGTTCGGGGACCAGTGGCATTCTCAAAGAGCTGTGGTCCGGAGAACAGGAGTCCGAGAAGTCAAAAACACATCAGTATGTGGTGGACTTACGCAATAGGCTAGAGGAGACATGAAGGTCGAAGGGAGAGTTTGCAGGAGGCTGGGTCGTCCAGAAGAAGCAATATGACGGAAGGTGAGGAAGCAATTCCTCAAGGTGGGAGATCAAGTCCTGTTACTGCTTCCACGGATCACAACAAGCTGCTGAGCATTGGAAGGGGACCATTCACATCATTGAAAAGGTAGATCAGGACTACCGAATCGATGTGAATGGGAAATCAAAACTTTTCCATGCAACTTGCTCCGCAAATATATTCAGCGTGAGACTCAGCACATAGGCGCAGCAGCAATCATTTATGGAGGTGAAGGAGACCCCGCAGAGAAGGGGAGATTTTGTTGCCTGAGTTTCCAGGAGAAGGTCATACAGGGATGTGTCACTGTATGAAGGGCTAGACAGTTGGGGACAGGAGGAAGTTAGGGGGCTCCTAGAACAGTATGGGCGTCCTGACTGATAAACGGGAGGACAACTCTAGAGACATGTACGGTGGAGTTAACATCACAGAAACCCGTCATGTGAAAGCCTACCCGATTCCATATGCCACCAAGCAAGTGATCGAGGAGGAGGTAGAAAAGATGTTGGACCTGGGGGGATCGAACCGTCCAAATCATCGTATAGTGCACCCGTCGTCTTAGTGAGGAAAAAAATCCCGGGGAGCATCGATTCTGTGTGGGCTATAGACGTCTGAACAGTGTCACCAAGGTCGATGCGAGGTCATACCGAACATGGAAGACCTGTTCGCTCAGATCGCCACAAGCAAGACCCGTATTTCACCAGGATAGATCTGAGCAAGGGTTATGGCAAATAGCCTTGAGTGAGGACTCAAAGGAAGTCACAGCATTCTCCACTCCTATGGGGGTATAACCCGTGGCGAGTACTTCCTTTTGGGAATGGTCAACGCACCCGCAGTCTTCTCTCGAATGATGAGGAAGTTATTGACGGGATTGGAGGCGTTGTGAATTTTCATGGATGACATTTTGATAGCATCCGAGACATGGGAGGAGCATATGAGGCAGCTAGGAGCAGTTTTAGAGAGGTTGAGACAAGCAATCTCACAGCCAGACCAACAAAGTGCCAGGTTGGTTTTCCAAGCCTGGAGTTCCTAGGTTTTGTTGTCGAGGCGACACAAAGCAGCCAGAAAGGGAAAGGTGGAGAAGAGATGAATTCAGAGAGACCAAAGACCAAAACAGAAGTCAGGAGTCTGCTGGTTTTATGGGTTCTATAGGGAGTTTGTTCCCAAAATTCGCAGCAATCACGAGTCCCCTTTGTGATTTGGTCAAGGCAGGGAAACCGGAGTGGTTTGAGTGGTCAGACGCTGCAGAGCAAGCATGCAGACGGTGCTGGCAAGATAGGTTCCGTCCCATCTTGAAGCTACCAGATATGTCCAAACCCTTTTTGTTGCGGACAGATGCATCAGGTGGTGGGATAGGTGCAGTATTGTTGCAGGGGCATGAAGGGGTCGAGTTTTCCCGTGAGATATGCTAGCAGGAAGTTGACAAAGTGTGAAGGAAGGGTACGCAATGTAGAGAAGGAGTGTTTAGCCGTTGTGTGGGCCGTGCGAAATTCCACAAATACTTGGGATGGGAAAGAGTTCGTGATAGAGACAGATCATCAACCACTCAAATTCCTGCAGGAGGCACAGCTGAAAAACAGCAGGGTTCTGCGTTGGGCAATGGCACTGCAGCCTACAGGTATCGAGTGCAGTACATTCCAGGTCGACAGAATGTCGGGGCTGACTATTTAAGCCGTGTAGTCTAGCAAGCTGCAACTCAGAGGGAAATCAGTCATATCGGGGTGCTTTGTTGATAATATGTGTTGATTACAGTTATGTTGATTGGATATGGGTTTATTCCAGTTGGCTATGGGTTTATATTTTTGTGTGAGATTTTTTCATGTGAATGTAGTTATGCTTGGAGCATACAAATCGTTGTGTAGTGATGCATTATTTTGCAATAAGTGAGGATGGAGATTCCTCAGTGAAGTGTCATGGATCGTGATCATATTATATTGTGCTTTTCAAAGAATTGTGAAGGAAGATATGGCCAATCCGCAGGTAGGGGGATTTCATGGGTGGCACAGAGGTCGTTATAAAATGAATTGAAATAACGCAAAAGCGCACGTCAATGATAACTCATTGTAGGGTAAATTTAATAATGATATATTTTATAAATTTTTAAAACCCTTGGTTGTAAAGTATTTTTTTAAACTTTGCACGTGTAGCTGTGTGTCAGAAAATTCGGTTGTGTTTTTTTTGTACCGTGGTTTTGAGACGATGCGGTGCATAGTCTTTTGCAAGGGGGAAATTGTACGGGCAAAAATAGAACAACCAAGTCGTGTCCAGGTTGTTTGGACTTAAGCTCTAACTTTAAATATTTGGGCGCCACGGAGACGGGGCCCATGGTTCGGATCGGCCAATTTAAACATAGGGGAGAGGCTCCACAGAGAAGGTCTGTCCGGCTAGACGGGCTAAGCAGCTTTGACCGACGCCTCGATTTCAGCGAGACGAGTGTAGCGCCTGGCTCAGGCTCATCTGGCCAAATTTTTGGAACCAGCGCCATTGTTAGTCAGACGTCGTGGCGCCTACCCAGATCATCTAGCCAATTTACATGACCAGTGTCACGGGTTAAGCCCCCACGGCGCAGTTAAGTAGGGAGGGGGGAAGGTAGTGTGTGGTGGGGGTGAAATCTAGCTAATCAATTAAATGACAATGACCCCCACAGAGGTAAGGCGTGTAGGGATGACTGTCATGATTTGAATATCCAATGGAATTGAGGGAGATAACTTCGGGTGCAGGGGTAAAAAACTGACAATGGTACTCGCCCTTTTTGGACAGATCGGAACGAATAAGAAGGGTGTGAGAGTGAGAGAAAAGGGGAACGAGGGGGAGAACGACAGAGAGAGAGAGAGAGAGAGGTTCGGAGTGGGAAGCTCTGCAGGAGAGAGGGCAGAGAGAGAGATGAGGGGAGGAGAGAAGAGAACCAAGTTGAGAGATTAGCATGAGATAGTCTGCAGAGGAGGACTAAAGAGAGATGTGGAAAAGAGAGTTGCTAACTAATGAAGGGAAAAGAAAGAAAAGAAAAAAAAAAAAGAAAAGAAAAAGCAACCATGTCATTTGTAAGAGCAGACTAGAAGAGAGAGAGAGGAGAGTGCAATGCGTTAATGCAGGAGAAAAGAAAGGAGAACAGATCGATGTTGATAGTCACTGTTCTATCTGAAACCCGGGGGTTTTGACCTCATACTTGGCCAGCGCCACTTTCATCGGCCCGTCCAAACCCGACCAACGCCAGCAGTCCAGCCTGACCGTGCCAGCAGTCCAGCTTGACCGGTGCAAGCAGACCAATACCAGTGCCAGCAGTTGTGTCGTGTTGTGAAAGTGCAGTGAAAGAAGAAAAAAAAAAGGAAAGAAAAGGGCAGTGATTCGTGAATAGTTAAGATCCGGCCAGGTAAAGTAGAAATCTATTTTTTACCCCGGGTTAGTTAATGATTTATTTAGATAAAAGATTTTGTGAAGTTCAGGAAAAAGAGAATGTTTTATTTTGTTTATTCCCTATGCATTGATGTTTCGTTCTATGATCATGTGTAGTAAAGTTATAGACTTTACTAGTGGTTTGATGTGACGAATGCATGATATATTGAATGAGATTGTAAGCAAGCTGTGAGTGTGTTTGGGCTGTGCGCTAGTCCTTCCCCCATCAACATCACCCGAGGTTGACAATGTCCACAAGGGGTGAAGCAAGGATGCTTATTAAGTCCTCTGATGTTTTCATTCTTTATTAATGAATTAGCAGTTGAAATAACAAAGAAAGGAAAGCATGGCATTCAAATGATCCCAGGAGCGGTTGAATTTTTTTTACTGTTATTCGCAGATGATGTGATATTAGTATCCGATACTGTGGTGGGTCTTCAAAATCAGCTGAATAGATTAAAAGAAGAGGCAGATCGTCTGTCTCTAACTGTTAATCTTGAGAAAACAAATGTAATGGTATTCAGAAATGGTGGTCACCTTGCACGTCATGAAAAGTGGTTTTATGGCACAATAGAGGTAAAAATAACTAACTCACATAAACATTTAGGTATGCTGTTTACAACCAGGTTGAGTATAAAACGCGCAGTAGATGAGAATTGTAGAAAAGGAAAAAAAGGAGTCATAGAAATTCTAAAAGCTTTAAGGAAACTAAATTCGATTGATTCTTGTATTTTTTGGAAGCTTTTTGATGCAAAAATCGAACCACTTCTTACGTATGGTGCTGAAATATAGGGTTCTCGTGATAGCAGTGATCTAGAGAAAGTACACACATTTGCAGTGAAGCGCTTTTTAAGTGTTCCACTGCATACCTCAAATACAGTAATGTATGGTGAGACTGGCAGATACTCTTTATATATCAGAACGTATGTTAAATGTATAAAATATTGGCTTAAGTTATTGAGGTTACCTGACTCAAGACTCTGTAAACAGGCATACCAAATGCTATTAAATGAACTTGATCGGGGGAAAGAAAATTGGGTGTTTTTTATCAAGAAGATTCTAACTACGAATGGATTTGGAATCGTGTGGATGTGCCAGGGAGTTGGATATGAAAACGATTTTATTTTGGAATTTAAAGATAGGATGATTGCTTCTTACAAACAGAACTGGCATTCCAAAATGGAACACACAGAACGGTACAGTTGTTTTTTTTAGTTTTAAAAGTATATTTGAAACAGAAAAATATGTATTGTTGATTACGTGCAGGTGGCACAGAATTTGCCTTGCCAGGCTTAGATCCAGAACTCTTGGTTTGAATGCCCATAAAAAAATGGTTTCTTACTGAGCCCTCTACACAGTCGCCTTGTCCATTGTGTGGTTCCTTTGAGGAAGATGAGAAGCATTTCCTATTCCATTGTAAAGAATACAGCAGTATCCGCGAAAAATGCATAATTTTTGAAAAACAATGTGCTAAAAATGAGGACATAGTTGGTGTGCTAAAACTGAACTATGACGATGATTCTGTGAAATCTCTTGCAAAGTATATTGCAGAAGCTTTGAACATCAGAAACAAAAAAACTGACTCGAACTGATGTAATTAGTAAAGAACACGAATTCTGAAGAAGATTTACGTTGTATTCATGCCACTTCTTTAGAATGGCGTTATTTTGGATGGTCTCGATGCAGGTCTATTTTGCTTGAAGCCAAGCATTCAATTTCATGCATATCTGTTTTGGACTTGTTACCTTGCCTTATTTTGTTTTGTTCTTTTGTTTGCACCCCCATGTCACAAAGGCTATATAGCCAATGACATTAAAGTGTTCAGTGTTCAGTGCTCTCTCTCTCTCTCTCTCTCTCTCTCTCTCTCTCTCTCTCTCTCTCTCTCTCAAGAGAATGGAAAAGGGGATTAAATGTTCATGATCATCATCATCATAGGGAAAGGAAATTCTCCATGTACATATCCATGTGCTCACCTAAAGCATGTCCTTGACATTTTACTATGCCTTTTTGTATATAATCTGTATGTAAAGTCTGTATACACATGAATTAATGGTTTGATGCCTTTGGTAGAAATACTGTACCTTCAGTCTTTGGCGTTCTCTCTCTCTCTCTCTCTCTCTTTTCTCTCTCTCTCTCTCTCTCTCTCCTCTCTCATGGAATATAATTATGCGACTATCAAACAGTCACCATAAGTGTGGGCCCATTACACTCAAATGGTGTAGAAATGGAAAATTTTCAATTCTTCATTGTGTCATGGCGCCAAATTAGGGAGTGGGGGGGGGGGGGGGGGGGGGAGAGAGAAGGTAGGAAGGTGGGGAGAGAATGACGAGTAGTCGCGACGTGACGTAAAATTGTTTGTATTGACTCGCTACATCTGGGAGAGAAGGAAGGAGAAAAAGGGTTGGCATAGATTAGAAATTTGTATGTGAGACACATTGGATAGAGAAAGGGGGGGGGGGGGGGGGGGAGGGGAGTGCCTGTTTTTGTACAATTTGTACAAGAGGGTGGCTGCTTGGGACCGATCTGATGAAGTTGTCAAGTGACTCGTCACTCGTGGTGTGCGTGTGCGAAACTAAAAACGAAAGTCGGCCAGCCAATCAGAAAAACACACACATTTTTCAATAAATTTCAGGACACGTGACTAATTCACAGAAACCAATAATATCGAAGGAAACAATTCTACCTGACAAGTCTTGATCTGGCAAGTTAGTAAAAGAGCACACACACACACACACACACACACACATTTCGAAAATATATGTATATAAGAAGCGTGGGTGGTAGCGAGGTGCGGGGAGTGGGTGGTGGGTGGGAGTCATTCTGGTGGTATGTCAGAATAACTCCCCTGGAGTCAAACTAAAACACAGAGGGAGTTATTTTTATTATGTTCTAGTTTAACTCCCAGGGAGTTAAAATTTTACAAATGAAGTTTAACTCCCTAGGAGTTAAACCATTCAGGGAGTTAAAACTTTTCGTTACACCGGCATCATCTTTTAACTGTCATTGTTTTTGTTCTTGTTGTTGTTTTTTTGTCTCGTTTTAAACTTCTTCTGTTACATTCGTTTTGTTCGCTGTTTTTTTTTTGTTTTGTTTTTTGTTTTTTTGTTAATTACATCGTCATTCAGCAATATGAATACTACCACCACACACACACAGACACAAGAGCGCGTGCACGACTTTTTTTTTTCTTTCTAAGAATCAAATTTCATTTCAAAACAAAATCACAAATTACAAATAAGGACTACAAAATAAGGACTACAAAACGCATAAGACAACAATAACATCCACAAAACATGATCCCATTATCATCATCATAATGATCACAATCATCCTCATCGTCATTATCCATTTAATGAGCATCATACAGGTGTTTCTTTTGTCAAATCAAAGACATATACAAACAAAGTAAAAACCACAAAGGACAAACACACAAAAAAAAAAAGATAAATAAATCAAAACATCATGACTGAAACAAGCAAATGAATTAATCAAATTTCTTAAATAACAAAACGGCTTGCTTGGAGGCACATAGATAAAAAGTGTCATAGATTTAAGACATACAGCATGCAACTCACCCTCTTCCACACGATCATATGTTACAGGAAACAAACAAACAAAAATGCCACAGCCCCCCCCCCCCCCTCCCACCGCTCCCCCCCCCCCCCCCTGCCTGGTCCCCACCCGCAATCCAAACTTCCATTCTATATTCACATGAATTCACTTAAACACGTATGTATCACTCCAAACGCCGTGGATTTAAATTCCTGTCAATGTAAAAACCTCATAATCAAAAGCTTCTCAAATAAAATGCGACTGCAACATAACGGATACACGTAGATAAAATAATTGTCTAAGATGAAATGAACAAATAAATCAATAAATGAATAGATAAACAATAAACAAGAAAAAGAATAAAGAAATGAATAAATCAGTAAATAAATAGACAGATAAATAAAGAGTGGTGAAGCGTTTGTGATGTTTGAGTATTTGGACTCCAAGACTTTACAAAAAAAATAGCATGTTTCTTGATTATATGTACACACACCTTAATTTCACTTGCAAAGACAGTGAATACCTACATAATGAAAAAAACAAACAAACAAGAAAAAACAAGAAATACTATGTTTGTGTTCGGTTGTGTGTTTGTTAAGATTGAAAAGGTTGTGCCAGTCTTGAATAAAATGTTTTGTATTTGTTCATTTCTCCGGTTGTTCTTGCTGTGTAGATATGTCCGGTACAGGCTATATGGGCAAGCTTGGAACATCTTTTTTCGGGGGGGGGGGGGGGGGGGGGGGGGGGGGGTATCTTCTTGTTTGTTCTGTGTGTCTGGTTGTCATTTCTGTAGGCGATTGGGGTCGTAAGCAGCATCGGGTTTGGGGGGTGGATCTCTGG